>JAJGOT010000211.1:65000-165000 GCA_022457155.1 Cladopsammia gracilis | reverse complement strand
CTGCTGCAATTGGAGACATTTCAAACGACTTAGCAAAAATAGACCAACGCGTAGATCTTAATGAAGAGGAAATTTGCCAATTAAAAGAAAGGCAAAGTAACGTAGAGACAACTGTTTCGTCTGCAGTAGACGAACAAGCTAGTCTTACCTCAGAAGTAGGGGCTTTAAAAATCGGGCAAACGCAGTTGGATTCTAGGGTTAAAGCGCTAGAAGAGGGTAGTTTTAACGCAACAGCCAATGCTAAGATTTTTCAGGTACCCAGACGCAATCTTTGTTTTTGTGGTCGCGATAGTGAGCTAGAAGCCATTGCAGCGCAGCTAAAAAATACCGAGCGTGGTTGTGTTCATTCAGCTATTTGTGGTCTCGGAGGTGTGGGTAAAACGTCTCTTACCGTGGAGTTTCTCTGGCGGCACGAGAAAGAATACCCAGGGGGTATTTTTTGGATTTCGGGCGAAAATAACAATCTTTTTCAAAGGTCCCTTGGTGAGATGGCGCGCCAAATTGGAACGTTTGAAAACGATTTCTATAACTCCTTGTCGAGAACCCTTGACTGGTTGGGAAAACGCGAAGAGTTGTGGTGTTTAGTCGTCGATAACCTTGACGAGCTAGAAATGTCCACAGAAATGCGTAAACTGCTCACTGGTCACTGGAAACACACGGCCCGGGGTCACATGATCATAACGACAAGGAGGGAAGTTTCAGAAGTAGGAGAAGAAACAGGAGTTGATGAACAATCTTGTATTGAGTTGAAATGCTTGACAGAGGAGGAAGGCATTCAGTTTCTACGGATGCGAACAGGTAAAGATGAGGGAGAGGAAGGTGACATGCGTGAGCTGGTAAGAGAGCTTGGAGGACTTCCTCTAGCTCTTGATCAAGCTGGGGCATATATACGATGGCTTAAGCAGTCCATAAAGGAGTATATGAGGAAATACAGGAAGCAAAAACTGCTTCTTTTGACAAAGAAAAAAGCCCAACAGTTTGTGGAAAACACCTCTCCTGAGCGCCTGGCTGTCCACACCACATGGATGTTGAATTTTGATCACATCAGTCGCATCTCAGAAGAGATGGAACTTGGAGGAGCTCCCACTCTTGTAATGCAGGTGTGTGCCTTCCTTGGCCCAGATGACATCCCTTACGAATTGATCAATGAGGGGCTCAACAAAGAGGGCAGTTCTACTGTGGATAGCAGTTTGTGGGATCCGGCTGAGATAGCGTCCCTTCTTACTAAGTTTTCCCTGTTTCAGAGATACGGAACAAATTCGTTCCGTGTTCATCGCTTAGTGCAAGAAGTGATCCGAAGCCAACTGGAAAAAGAACAAACCGAGTTGAATGTTCTTTTTTGTGCAGTAGGTGTCCTTCACCACGCGCTGAAAATTACACGCTCACCGGCGGAAGTGTGCGAAAGTTTTGTTGAAGATGCTGTTTTTAGCGTCGAGAATCCCCCTTCATTACAGCTATGGGGTAAGTTGGCCTCGCATGCCACCTATTTGCAGGAGCATTTGCGCAATTTCTCAGCGAAGCATAAAGAGTCGGTCCATTCCTTGCTATATACAGAAGAAGCCGTGCGTGTTTTTAACGAAGCAGGTATTTTTTTCAGTGTTTCTCAAGAGAAAGTCAAAGCACAAGAAATACAGAAATTGAAACTGGACTTCCTCGTGAACCTCAAAAACTCTACCAATGAGGATGTCACCAAACTGCCGGATTATTTCATTGATATCCCTTTAAAAGACAGACACTACAAGCTGATATCCCACTGTATGCGGCAACCAGCTCCTGATGGCGATTCCGTCGAAGAAGCAGATACTTCTCATACGGAAAGGGAGGAAAAAGCTAACCAGCTCAGAGAACAAGGAAACCATGCAGTAAAAAGTAACACGTTCGAGGAGGGAGCAAAGCTTTATTCCAGTGCCATTGAATTGTCGGATAGCGACTTTCGACTGTTCTGTAACAGAGCTCTTTGCTATTTAAAACTTGGCCAGCCGCAGAAAGCTCTAGATGACTGTGAAAAGTGCCTTTCTTTAAATCCTTATTACAGCAAGGCGCTACAACGCAAGGCTTGGGCTCTCCGTGATCTTGTTAAAAGTGGAGCTAGTCATCTAAATGGACAAAAGAGAGCAGCACTGGCAGTGGCACTCCACTTTGATTCCAGTCTTCGTCATGACAAAATGTTTTGTAAAATGTTTCCAGAAGTAAATACGCTCTCGGCTAGAGAAATAAACAATGAAACACAATTGGCTTTTGCTCTTATGACGACACAAGGAAATGAAACTATGCTTTTGCATGACGGAGTGTACAATTTAGAGGTCCTTATCATTTTCTCCGATCTTCAGGTTGTAGGTATTGGAAAGAGAGTCGTTTTAACTTTTCCAGACAAATGTTTAATTTCCCGTTCCAGTTGCTATTTTGAAAATATCGTTTTTCCTAAAGGTAATTGTGCACTACTCTGTCAAGGCAAGAATACAACTATTCATATGAAACGCTGTGAAATTTCAGGAGGTTGGACAAGTTGTGAAGACTTTCCAGATTGTAACGGTGGTACTGGATGCATAGCGGCCTCAAAAGGAAAGCCTGTTTGTAATCGCGCTGGAAAATATGGAGAATCGATGTCCTATTCTGGTTTTGCTGGATATGCTGGAATCCAGATTTTTCATGGAAGCTCTGCATTTATCGAAGACTGTGCAATTCATGAATGTGGCGGAGGAGGTGCTCTAGTTGCAGATGAAGATTCCCGCTTGGATGTTAGAAAATGTGAGGTGTACAAGAACCATCAAGCTGGCTTAGAAGCAAGAGAAGGTGGAAAACTTGTTGCTTCTGGTAACAGGATATTTGACAATGGTTTTCACGGCATCTTACTCGGCCCAAATGCAGGAGAATGTGATATCAATGGTAACAAGATCTTTGAAAATACAAAAGAGGGAATGCTTGTCTGCGACAACACGAACAAAATAGTAATACGTAACAATGATGTTCATCATAACAGGCCTTATGGTCTTTCTCTGGAAGAAGATTCTTGCCTTTTGATCAGTAACAACAAGATATTCGAGAATGGATTCTGGGGTATCCTGGCCAAAACACGAACGTCGGCAAAAATAACAGGAAATATTATCTTTGGCAACAAATGTGGTGGCATTTTCATCGGCACAAATTTTTCTGGACGAGTTCATCTAGAATCAAACATTGTTCGAGATCATAGTGGCCCGTGGTTGGAGTGGTCAAAAGACAAAGACAGTTTTCAAATTCCCTTTGATGGAAGGTTTTTATCGCGCGATAAACGGACGACTCCTGTGTATATTCCGGACGGAGAAAAGGCCGAGATTTATACTACACCACCCATTCTCATCGGAAACAAAGTGTTTAACAACGAGGAAGGCATGTATCACCCGAGGGAGGTAGTTGAGCACGTTTACAGTGGTTGCACATTTTGCCGTCGCTCAAGTGATGAAATAAACCACCTCATGAAATGTTCAACTTGTCGTATTGCGTCTTATTGCAGCAAAGAATGCCAACGCAAACACTGGCCGACACATAGGACATTATGTGGAGCCCTGAAAATTCGTTATTCTGTAACAGCGAACTTTTTTCCTTTTGATGAGCCAGGAAAATCGTCTGAGCGAACGTTTGGTACTCATTTGATAGGTATTGGAACAGGCCCTAAACCTAAACGTGACAGTCGCGAGAAATTTATCGTCAAAATTCAAACCAAACATCTTAATAGCCACCCGTTGCATTTTCTGACCGTTTACGACAAAAGCCTCACTCTTGATGGCGAAATCCAAAGCCCAGAAATCTACAACGTGATAATGGAATGCGGCGTTCTTGGGGCATTAAACAAATCCACCAGCAAAAAGGTCTTTTTTTGGGCCATGTTCGCTGAGAATGGAAAGAAACTGACAATTTTCCTCGACCATTTGGCACCGTATCAGGAGTGGTAACCATTTAAAAATGATGACATTCCAGCTTGGGAAGTCGGTCGCGAAGAACAAGATCTCATCTGAGTGAAATTTGTGATCCTCACAGTGTGCTCTCAATGCAGTTGAAAAAGCAACCTGAAAAAAATTGAAATTAAAAAAGAAATCGAAATTGCACCGGTATCGCAAGGTCATGGGTTCGAATCCGATCCCGTTCAAGCCTGATTTTTTTTTTTTTGGTTGCTTTTTCAACTGCTGAAGTTGAGAACACACTGCGAGGATCACAAATCGAGCATTGCCTATATAAACTGTAAAATTTATCCCGAATTATCACAATATCGGTGTTTTAACGGTGTAGGCCTACCTATTGAATGCATTGATATTGTATTCAATTTTTTTTGGAAGGATTGCATGTTAATTCATGAATCTTAAAATGATATAAATGGTGTTGACGGGCCTAGCACAAATCCTACTAGCGCGTGGTGTGGTTGTTTTGACCTTTGTTCACTCGTTTGTTTGCTGGTTTGACTTTTACAGTTTAGCCCAGACTAGTATATCTTATAAAAGATCTACCCCACTTGTATGACATAAGGGGAGGCTCTTTATAGATTTGTCTTAGAAAAGGTTGCGATTCTATTAAATGCCATTTGTCCATGGGGATCTGTTTTAAGTTAGGTACACATGGGTTGTATTGGGTAATATTTCTTTGCAAACTTTTGTTTAGTCTTTGAGAGCTGACTTTCTGTCAGAGAATATTACTTCCGAGAGCACCTTCTCGATGAGATTGTTAGGGCAGCCTCTTAGCCGTAGGTTTTATTTGAATTTATTGATGTTTTCCTCGAAAGTTTCCTTTGAAAAGTTCGTTCAATTCTGAGGAGTCTAAGGGCCTCTCCTTTGAAGAAACCTTTCTTGACTCCCGATGGGTGACAAGATTTAAAGTGCGTGTATTTCTTCTTTTAGCATTATCGACTTTATTTCGTTTTGCTTGTCTTTTGCGGTCAATGTGTTTCTTTAAATTCAGATATTTTCGTGTATCCGAGACCTTCCGTTTTATTCATTCTTATCAAGACTCAGGGAGCACACAAGGATGAGATTCAACATGTTTATCATTGGCATTCTCAAGTTCTGACATGTTTTTCACCACTGAGCGCGAATTGTTTCTGACGTGTTTTCTGTATGAGCGGCTGATTGACATATTAGTTTCGTTTCGCTTAGTAGCCTACTCGCTCTTCTTCTTTGATTTGAATCAATGTCACGATAGTGGAATTTGATTAGCGCTCCTAGTAATTTCTGTTCTGCCTGACATGTTGCCTGCTTTCTTATGGTTCCGATTTCCTTCTTGAATTCTTCGTCGGGTCTGATAAGTGCGCTTTGGCTTTGTAGCGTAACGTCTTAGGACAAGTCTCTTCTACCCTGTGAGCTTCGAGTTTTCTGATTGCGTTTTCTGATCTCTCGATTCTGTCCTCGCTGTGCCAGGAACGGATTCTCTGGACCAACGACGAAGATCAAAGGTCAAGAAAAGACCGGACAGTCCTTCAATAGACAATTTACGTTGAGTCCTATGAATGTAAGCCTAGAATATCGAAAGCATTCACGTATCACGGAAAAATAAAAGGTAAATCACGCGTCACGCGCTTCAGAAACAGCAAATCACGCATCACGCCGTTAATTTGGACACAATCACGCATCACGCGATTAATTTTGGGGCAATCACGCGTCACGTAAAACCCCTTTGCCACCCTCTTCATTCATCCCAGACGACGTTCTTGCAACAATTGTATTACCATCCAACATATCCAGAGTTAAGGCAAAGAAAATCTGGACTAAGGTATTGCTAGATTTATTTTTTAGTTACTTCCCCAATACAAACCCTGTCCTTCATCCGAAGCAAAATGCACGTAGGGTCCAGCCAGTTGGCACCAAATGGCGTTGAAACGTGTCGGCAAAGGTTGCTCAGCTCATTTGCAAAATTAACCCTCCTCACTGTCCACTCGGTTATTTTTTCCTTTTCCCCTTCCCCTCCATCCCTCTGCAACCTATTTGCCATGTCTTCCCTCTGGACTCCTGATGAGACAGGGAATACATATTTTGCTTATTGAAGGACATGGTTCTAAACTTATAATAGTGAGCTCACTACTGGATTCATTTTCCTAGCGTAGTCTCATATAGATATCTTAATGTTAATTATCTTCACTAAGATGCAAACCCTCACTCTGTTTAGGAGAACAAAACAAAAAGACAAAGGAAGGGAAAAAGATGCACTATTAAAAATAGAAGAGCTAAAAAAATATGACCCCTGGTCTACTACAGGAAATAATCAAAGCTAAACAGCTGGCAGCTCAGCTGACTTGCAACTCAAGGAGGTTTATCCAACAATACATCAGTACATCATACCTAAAAATGTCCCACAAGTATCGTGCTATCAATTTATCATATCAAACCAAATATGTAGAGGGTGTGCTACGACTCAAAATTTTCAGGGTTCTGCCTCCTAGACCATCACTGCAGGATGTGAATTCCGAGTAAACGAAGAAGTTATGGAATGGAATGGAGTGACGGATAGATTGAACTGTGGATTGAAGCTGTTCGAGTACTTTGCTCAGCTCACACTATCACCTGTAGACTGACGAAGGCTAGAACAGTGTACAAATTGTACAAGTGTGAACGACCTTGGTACCGGACTATACGTTCACTGTACTTCTGGTCTATCAACGTTAAATTTGCGGCAGAATTATGCCAAACAAGAGTCTAAAGATACCACGCGACCTTTTTTTTTTTCCACAATCTGTGACCACGTCCACACGTATACGTTTACGTTCGTAATAATATACATGAAAAAATTACTCGATTCTGATTGGCTGAGAGCAGTGCAGTTCAAGTGTAACACCAGTGCAAAACGTGTAACACCAGTGCAAAAAGTGTAACACCAGTGCAAATTACAAATCGAAAAAAAATTTTTTTTTTCTTTTTTTTTGGCCAAAAAACAAGAAAAAAAAATTCAAAAAAAAAATTTTTGCAAAAAAAAAAAAAAAATTCCAAACAAAAATGGATGCAAATTTTTTCATGTATAATTATTAATAAGTAATCATACGGTTTTCTCGTTCAATTTGGGATTAATTTGCACTTGTGAGTTTTTCAAAAAGCTCAAATTGCACTCGCCGAAGCGGCTCGTGCAATTTTGAGCTTTTTGAAAAACTCACTCGTGCAAATTAATCCCAAATTGAACTCGAAACCGTATGATTACCTATACTAAACGCATACGTTTTTATGCGTTTAGGCCTCCCGTCGACACGTAAACGATGAAAACTATCACCCTAAACTTAGGACGGCGCCTGAGAAATCACCCCTGAACAAAGGTTCATGATGTACCCGAAGGTCCGTTCTACCATCCAATCCATACATGAGTCCATTCCAATAATTCAAAGTTCTTGCACTTCCTCTCTTTCTCGGAAACGGTCGAATTCTCCGAAAGCGGAAAATGGTTCTCTTATGAGCTGGGTTTTATTGACGCGTTTAATGTTTCTTGTTGTACTCGATAGGTCTTCATACTGTTTATATTTCCTCACTTTTTACTGCCGCGGTTGACATCAAAAGGATTGCCTTAGTTCAAACAGGTAACTGCATGCATCATTGCAAAGCGGGTTATTTACGGCACATGATCTTTGAGTCATAAACTTTATAGAAGATAGTGTCTCAAAAATTTACGACTAAATTTAAATGAGTATACACGGGGAAGGTTAATCGTACTAGCTAGGTAGTGGCTAGTTAACTAAGGTATTAAAGGGATTCAAAATATCGCGATAATATTGTTGAAAATAAATAATTGGCACGGCGGCCATATTGGTCCGCATCGTTTGTCGCTTGTATAAAACCAATACTTGCTGGCGGCTACTTTAAAGAAGATGGCATTTAAAAAATATATATCTCATCAACTTTCCCAAGTCAGACGTCTATTTCAAACTTTTCTGATAACCCTTGTGGCAGAACAGGTGGCCGAGAATTATCCAAAAAATCCTGCCGTTATAATTAATACAGTACACTATCAAACTAATATTATTGGACCTCACTTAAACTAGTTTAAGGCCTCAGGTTTTCATGTCGGAAAAATTCCCGATGATCGGGGAATTTTGCTGTTTGATCCCGACTGTCCCAGATTTTGCTGATATGTCGGGAATGTTGCTGATCATCGCAGAAATCTGGGATGCATGAGGAAAAGAATGCTTCCGATTTTCCCAAATTGTCCACGACCATTGATCCCAGATGATTGATGTCTATGATTTTGTGTTTTCATAAGTCAACAAAATATGGGACGGTCGGGAAACAGTGAAATCCCTGATCGTCTGGGATTTTCTTCTCCACTCTAAAACCAGGCTTTATGGGCAGAAGTAGTATTAATATCAGCCTGGCATTATTTGACAGGGGCAAGTGACTGAGATTTTTTACACATATTTCATCACAGCTTATAATCTTTTCTCTCCTAAGAACCCTTTCCACTTAGCTTGATTAAGATGATTTCCAGTGAGCCAACACTGGCTTAATTCCAGCCTTGAGTTGGTGCAGCTCATCAAAATTGGTTGATCATGAGTGGTTGGGGAGATGCCAGACTTTAAATCCAGAGATCCTGGCTTCAAGTCCCACTGTGACCGCTAGCTAGAGTCACTTGTTATAAAGTAGAACCGAGCTTAAGTTCAACTCCTCAGCCATGTCTGTAAAATAACCTACTGGCCTATATATCTCCAGCTCCTGCCAGTGGATTTTTATATATTTTTCCCTAAAAGGCCCTCATGCATGGGGCGAGGGTACAGCAAACTTAGCAGGTTTCTGTGGAGCCATTATGTTAGGGTGTAACAGGGCTCGAAATTAAAAGAAAAGTTCAGTCGCCATTTTGCGACTAGATACGAAAATCAAGTCGCAAGTTTACAAATTTTAGTCGCAAAACTAAGTAGCAACAATTAGTTAAAAAATAACTTTGACTAACAAATGATTAACAAGACTGTGATTTTATTTAACTTCAACAGCTTTCACGTTATCTCTAATGATGACAACATGCAATACTATAAACTTGGCCGCCACAATCGTAACGATCAAAAAACTCAAAATTATATTTTTTGGTGAAATTATAGCTTCCAGAAAGGATACAATCTTGGAACATATCCACTTAAACGTCCGTCACCGTTGCGAAGTTGATGATACTTTGGCCGATTCTACCTAGCCGCGATCGGCCGCGATGACAAACAAACAAAAATATGAGCCTGCAATACATATGAATAAGAAACCGCTGCAATGGCGGCCGCGATTGAGGGAATAGCGTTGCGTCGTAACACTGCGGGTAAATTACGTACAATTTTACCTCATATCTTCAAATTTCTACGATAATCAAGGCACTCAACAATATATTTTTTCATTTCTTTATTTATTTCGGCAAAAATAGTGGCAAAGTAGCGACTGCTAGGCTTTTTATTTCGTTATTGGCCAAGGCGAAAACTACTCGCAAATTTGCGACTCCTCCGGAAGTTTTAGTCGCAAACACAAAAATTAAGTCGCAAATGCGACCGCATTGGTCGCAATTTCGAGCCCTGGTCAGTGTAATGATGTAAGAATTTGTAACAGCAAATTGTTGACACACACCCCATTTTTGTTCTTTTTTATTAGTTTTCTTAAAGAGTTTGGGAGAATTAATTTGAGTTTTCATTACATTTATGATTTAAATAAGCCCCCCCCCCCCTCCTTCTGGGTATCTATTAAGCCCCCGGGGGGAGGGGGGGTACTCAACAACGTTTTGTACAGGGATGCTCCGCCCCGAGGTCCAAACCCTTACCCTTTCATATACCGTTTTTGACAGAAAAGGTACCCCTTTCATATACCTTTCATTCAAAATGGTACCCCTTTCATATACCTTTCATTCAAAATGGTACCCCTTTCATATAGCCTTTACGTGCGTCTGTTTGATATATTTTGGAAGGCCCTTTTTATAATACTTAAATAGCAGTTTTCCCTACCTTTTTTATGCTTCAACGGCATGTTTTCGCTACTCTTTCCTATTTTTCGTGAAATTCCTACCCTTTCATATACTTTAACTCGTAAAATCCCAACCCTTTCATATACCTCCAGCCTCAAAAAGGTACCCCTTTCGGGCGGAGCATCCCCGTATAGCCCATTATAGGGAGTTACCCCCCCCCCCCCCCCCAGGATTAAGCCCTCCTCTTTTTGAGCTTTGGAAATGAAATTAAGCCCCATATGGCAGCTCAATAGTCAAACTTTTTAATAATAAAAATAACGATAAAACCTTTATTTAAACACAATCAAATTTAAAGCTTAACAGCTAATATTGCTATTTAGTTTGGTCTGACATAATAATATTGAACTGTTCACTTATTGCCAAGCAGTTTTTACAAGTTGCTTTTGTTATTATTCTAAGATGTAAAGATTTCACTTGCCAGGTCACCATGGCAACTGGCCCTTGCCGGTGGGCGTACAATTATGTTTATGCCGACAACACTGCCAGGGACTCCTGCCGCACCCACGATTCTAACAGGAGCCTCTGCTGCTGGACCTGGACCTGGTAAGGAGCAAAATTAATGTTCCATTAATGTTATTGGGACGGCCATTAATACAAAATTAAATGCGAGACAATGCTGGTCAGAGGTTGGCTGTGGGAATGCGGGGTGGCCCAGTGATTTTTGCAGGGCCATGTCTCACAGCCCCCATGTGGATGTCAGGCCATTTTGTGCTTGTTGAATCCCTTAAAAAAAATGAACATGCATGCTAATATTTTTGCATACATGATCATGATGCAAACACAGGTTTGCATGCATCCATTCATAAGTTCTGCGTGTTCTGCATGCATGCAATACATAATTATTGCATGCATACAGAAAGAAAGGAAAAGTCCCAGTCATCATTAATAAAAGCAACAAAATCAATATTATAAAAAGGCTCAACACTTTCAAAATTTCTTCCAGTGATTTCTCTTAGACCTTTCACCCGATGGACTTCAAACTTTTCCAGACGTACTTTCCAGATAAGAACTAAATGTTCACCAAAAATAAACAAAATCCGAGAAATTGATTTTTTTTTTCACTTTTGCCATTAACATGTTAAAGTTGAAAAAATTAGTTTGCCCAATAGACCTTTTCCTGCATTCCTGTGAACAAAGGCACCAACTCGAGGCTGGGGTGGACAAAATACAGTGATTTGTATGAAATTGTCCACCCAAGCCTTGACCTCATTTCATTGTGTGTGCTCATTGGAGTGGAATGCGGGAAAGGTCTATTTCACTCATTTTTGTTGCACAATTAGCTACTGATGAGAAACCATCAATGCCAAAGTTTGAGACCGATGGCACTTTTCTTCTCTGAGAAATGGTCTTATTTTAATGTAAAATGTAATTAAAAATTAATAACTTAATACTATTTAGACAGTCACTTCTTCCACATACACTTTACATGTAGTTTTAATGCTGACTGTTCACAGCATGGTGAAACATGTTTAGTCTGATCACAAATGAAATATGTTTCACTACATCAGGTAATGCTGTGTTCACACTAGGGTGAAGCATGTTTAGTCTGACTGCAATTTAAGTAATGCTCCACATAAGAATGATAGGGTGACGTCGCAGCTCTTAGAAGGTCTCACACCATTGGCTTGCCACCCTTAGACCTAACAATAGGACAAACAACACAACAATGGACCCTAACCCTAAAAACAATAGCAGCCTTGTTTTACAAGGCCAATGAAAATAGAAGCTTCTAAGAGCTGCAACCCTACCGGAATGATAGCAAACTTCATTGTTCTGCGGCATTGGCTCTTTCCCTCATAGAATATCTTTAATTTTAAGAATAGAGGAGAAGCTGATGGTTAATAATTACATTTCATTATAAAAATAAAGAAAATCCATTTGCGTCAAATAAATTTTAGGATTAATGTTCTGTGCTTAACCAATCAGAATAGCAGAAGACAATAGCAAATAATTTTGCTTCTTTGATGAAGTTCCTCAAATACAATATCTTTCAAAAATTGCATGTTGTGCGATTGGGTCTCAAATTACTTGAAACCTTAAAAAAATTAGACAAAATGCACCTTGAACCTTAACTTTTTAGCGGTTTTTGAGTCTAGGCCAATGAGATCACTAGTTGTAACGATGAAAAAAGTTGACATTCCATCGTGCATTGCCGTTCAGCACTTAATTCCTTCTTATGCGGATCATTACTTAAACATGTTTCCCTACATTGAGCAATTGAATTGAACAAATCATGATTGAAACAATCCATGTTTATTCTGAGCGTGACTGAAACTATCTCGCGAGGTAGTTTCAAACTAAGCCGCCAGATGAAACATGCTAGTACAAATGTCATCTCCTTGTTCAACACTGCATTCCTGCATTCACCCTTTATTCCGGAAGAGCTTGACATGCAATATTAAGGTGGCCCACAGTTATTTAATGGCACAGAGGCTCCCTTTTATAAATCAAATTTTCGGCATGAAAGCTGTTTAGGAAATTTCCACTGGTTTCCCGTGGTGTGGACTCTTATTTACCACGATTTACGTCATCACATGGTCAAAACGTTGTGGACTCATGAGGCGCAGCTGAGTGAGTCAGCAACAAATTTTTGGTAAATAAGAGTCCACACCACAGGAAGCGGGTGGAAATCTGTTTTTTTACCACAATATTTTCACAAGTTGAAACTTTTTTTGGCATTGCGCGATGTTAGCGTCAGCACCGTTGTCTGCACTCATTTACCACTCGCATCGACCAATTTATCAGGTTGCGAGATTACTGGCAAGTGCAGGGTTTTCATTAAGAATTATAGTAGCAGGAGAATAGTGTAAAGTAACAGGAGAATATTATGAAAGAGCGAAGATAGCGACATATTGCCATCGATGTGGTAAAAAGTGTTTTAGACCGACGTCAGGACACACTAGGTCGCCATCATGTTCATGTTTTAATCTCCTCCTCATAACATGAAGTCCCGGATGTTACCGCGTGATGTAACTAGTTCCCAGTACACCAAAATCTCTTTTCTCCAACAAAAACTAATGACTTTTAGAACTATCAAAATGTAAACAAACTGACTGAAATAAGTATACAACTCAGTCTATACATGCGCTTGAAACAAGTTCCCTTGAAGTTCAAATAGAAACAATTATGAAAGATAAGTTCTGGCCTCTTGCGGTCTAAATTCTCTAACCAAAACAGTTTCTGAAATGTTCAATAAAGTTTATAGTCTGCCAAGGCTTTGGGGGGGGGGGGGGGGGGGGACTAACTCTTCCAGAATGGCGCGGCGTGCTCATAACTGTCCCTTCACAAATTGCTTCCCTTCAGGGGACTGGTCCACTGGTTCTGGTTTGGGAACTTGTCCAGGGGTACTGGGTTCCTATTCTGCACTGCATTCCGTATCGGGGTCAGTCAGGTCAATAGACAAATTCGGCTAACGCATTGTTGTACCCAATTCAAACCTTTTGGGATTAGAACTCTTTGTTCGTCATATTTCCATATCAATGAAGCATTGACATGGAAATTATATGAAAATATTGTGAACAAAGAATCTTATTCCCAGAAGGTTTGAATTGGGTACAACAATGCGTTAGCCGAATTGGTCTATCAGGAAAGGTTTTACGTGCTGCAGACCCCATGAGGTCTACTCGACCCCTTGAGGTGACTTCAGAAACACCTGATCTCCATAGCAAGCAACGACCTTGTAGGATTGGCTCTCATATGATGGGGACAACTTGTTCTCCCTTCTTCTCTCCAGTAGTACAACATCCCTTACATTGATGGCTCTACCTTTGGCATGATTTCTCGTGTCACCATAATCTTTGGCTTGCTGTTTTCTCTTTGCATCTCGGTGCTCACTTGTTGGAAAACCACATCACTCGGCTTTTCCTCGGGCTCAGTAACTTGGTAACTTGGTAACTTGGTTGTTAGTTTTCTCTTGAAAAACAGTTCAGCAGGGCTGACACCTGTTGTGGTGTGATTAGTCGACCGATGGGCCAGCAAAAGCTTGTTAAGTTCTGAACGCCAATCTTTTCCTTGCGCTTGGAAGACTCTCGTGGCCTTGAGCAGTTAGCGGTTTTCCAGCTCGACCTCACCATTAGCTCTTGGCCATAATGGTGCATTGCGACGATGTACAATGCCCATTTCTTTCAAATACTTCTACATTTCAAATGAAGAATGATCCTCGCAGTTGTGAACGCAATTTAAGCAATTGCGAAAAGAAGCCTGAAAAAAATTCAGGACTTCAACGGGGTTCGAACCCGTGACCTCGCGATACCGGTGCGATGCTCTACCAACTGAGCTATGAAGCCACTGACGTTGGGAGCAGGTCAGTTGTAGGTTCATATTGCGTTCACAACTGCGAGGATCATTCTTCATTTGATTTCATTTCCGCAGTTCATATATGATTTATTTCATATATATCATTCACTTCTACATTTCATTGGACACAAAGTTGAGACCATTATCAGTCCTTAAGCCAGTTGGTACACCATACCGAGCAAAATGGTTGTCAAGACATTTGATGATCGCAACACTTGTTGTGGAGCGCATGACATCTACTTCCATCCATCTTGAGAAATAATCTACCACCACAAGTAGATGTTCTCCAGTTGGCAAGGGTCCTAACAGATCTGCGGCTATCTCTTGCCACGCTCTTTCAGGTAATCTTGTCGGTTTTATCTTTGACACCAGCTGACAACCAAAACATCCTTTTCATTTCTTTTCTGCTTCCTTGTCTACTCCTGGCCACCAGACTTTTAATCTTAAGCGTTGTTTGGTCTTCACTATTCCCTGGTGACCTTCGTAAGCCAAAACAAGACTCTTTTCTGCAGCTTTCTTGGAACGACGATTCTAGTTCCCCGTAACACAACCTGGCGAATGTAAGTCAACCTATTCCGCACCTGCACATAAGCTTTCGGAGTTTTCCTCCAGTCTCCCGTTTTCAGTGACTCGCGCACAACTGCTAATTCTTCATCTTGAAATGAAGCTTCTTCTATCTCTTCGATTCTTAGAGCAACTGGTACTGCTTGCAGGGTAACTTCGCGCACATATTCTTCATCTTGGACATATCCTTTCGCCGCTGGTATTTTTGTTAGACGAGACAGGGCGTCTGCAATGTTCTCTCTGGAGGGCACATAGCATGCTCTGTAGAGGTAAGGCAGTAACCGCAACGCCCAGCGTTCAGTGCACGCCGACGGTTTTGACCTTGGGTCATATATGGTCTTCAGTGCTTGATGGTCAGTCACCAACTCAAACCGGGGTAGACCGTGCAAGTATAAATTAAACCTCTCACAAGCCCAGACGAGCGCTAAGGCTTCTTTCTCTGTTTGGCTGTACCGACGCACAGTGACGCTAAGACTTCTGCCAGCATAACATACCGCATGGCTCTGTCCGTCTACTTCCTGCACCAGAACCGCACCAAGACCAACCGGGCTGGCATCTGCTATGACCCGTGTGTGTGCTTTCCTGTCAAAATAAGCAAGCATAGATGATCCTGCAAGTTCTTCTTTCAGTATGTTGAAAGCTTCCTCTTGTGCTTTCCCCCACTCAAACTTTTCATCCTTTCGACAGAGTACCCTTAGGGGTTCAGCTTTTGTTGCAAACTCCGGGATAAATCTTGAGCTGAATCCTACGAGACCCAAGAAACCTCTCACCTCTGAAAATGAAGAGGGGCGGCTTGCCTCTTTTGCTGCTCGCACTTTCTCCTCAGTGGGCCCAATGCCTTGCTCAGACAAGAGAATTCCCATGAAAACCACTTTACTCATTCCAAAGCTACACTTCTCACTATTCAAGGTCAGATTCTTCTCTTCCAATCTAGGTAACACCTTGTGTAAGTTCTGGTCATGTTCGGCAACTGTCTTTCCATGAACAATCAAGTCGTCGGCAATGTTAACAACTCTACTATATCTGCGATAACCTGACTAATGACATGCTGGTATTTCTCAAGTGCTTCATTTACCCCAAAACTTAACCTCTTGTAACGAAACAAACCTTCGTCAGTTAGGAAGGTAGTTATGCCTCTCGAATCTTCATTCTTCTTGCAGCTCTATTTGGTGAATACCACAACGCAGGTCTAGCGTGGAAAAGACCAAACTACCAATGAGTTCCTCCAGCACTTCATCAATAGTGGGTATAGGCATTCGTTCTCGAACAATAACCTCATTAGCTCAGCGCATGTCAACACAAAGCCTTATTTCCCCTGAGGGCTTGGGAGCTACAACAACTGGACTGGCCCAAGTGGTGGGGCCTTCTACCCTCTCGAAAATATCTTCTTTCAACAATTCTTCTGTCTTAGGTTTCACTTTGTCACGAAGTGCAAAGGGTACTCGCCTCAATTTCTGCGGAACTGGAGGTACATTTGGATCTACATGCAGCTTCAGCTTGAAATCTTTTAGTTTTCCAATTCCCACAAACACTTTAGGGTACTCAGCTTTAAGCTGATCCGCAAAGTCACTTTGGACTTCATTACAACTGGTATCGACGGGGTTATCCTTGGGCCCAATGTGAAGGATACCCAGTTCCTTTGCGGTAACATTTCCTAGTATGCAACGCCCATGCTTGACCAGAATAAACTTGGAAGTTACTTTAGCATTTCCTACAGGCATTTCAGCCCCAAATTGGCCAATCACATCAATTTTCCTTACCCCCATAGGCAAATAACGTTTTTTGAGCAATGTTCAATGTCCCCCTTGAAACCCACACTCTTCAATTTCTGGAAATCTTGCTCCCCCATTAAGTTGCTCATGGATCCAGAATCAATCAACACTTCCTTAGCAATTCCATTTATACTCACTTTCAACGTTGGCTCACTTGCTGTCGACACCTTACAAACTTCCTCGTTAGTTCCTTCTACCACCATAAATGCGAAGGCTGGGTTCTCTTCATTGTAGCTATTACCCTCCATGCACAAAACCTCCACTTGATTGGTCTGGCTGTTGTACTCTTTATTTGTTGTCGGTGGCATTCTTTGGACGAATCTCTCTCCCCTTTTCCGGTGTAGTGCGGCTGTTAGCTTTGTAACACGAAGCAAATGGCCGTACCTCGAATACTTCGCACATTTCCTCCCTTTTGCTGGACAGCACGCATCCCGTGAAAAATGTCCCTTTTTCCCACAACCAAAACACGTCTTCCACGAGTGATCACCTGCTTTGTCTTCCGTCTTTGTAACTGCGTTCACATCTACTCTACTCGCCATGTGCTCTATTTGCTGACCCGCCGCTTCCGATGCTCTCGCTTTTTCCAAAACTTGTAGTAAAGTAACGTTTCTTGTTTCCAATAACTTCTTCTTCAGCTCCATATCGGGTAATTCTCAATTAACTGATCACGTAGGTTGTCATCGAGAGAATTACCGAAGTTACAGTGTCTTGCCTGCTGGCGAAAAAGCACCATGAACTTATCCACAGGTTCTCCTTCAGTAGGAGGGTCTAGGAGCCAACTGTCGGAATACGTGGCGTTCGAAAGGGATGTTTTCTTAGGCCCGAAAATGGTTATCCAGCTTTCTAATATATACTGCGTTGGGTCAGGATCTTCGATATCTTCAAAAATATCCTGCACTTCCATTCCCGCGAAGTGAAGAAGTAGCTGTGATTTTTTTTCTCGTGTTTTCCAGGCCTTTTCCTTCGGCGTAGTATTCAAATTCTCGTTTCCATTTTTGCCATTTGTTCGCTACTTGTGCCGAGGATCCCGATAGATCCAGCGTTTGCAGAGCCCTTTCCGCCATAGAAACAATCCTCGTCGCCAATGTAGTGTTTTAGACCGAAGAAGAGACACGAAGTCAGGACACAAAGTCACAAGCAAAGAATCACACTAGGTCGCCATCATGTTCATGTTTTAAGTAATGCTCCACATAAGAACTATAGTAAACTTCATTGTTCTGCGGCATTAGCTACTTCCCAGATAGAATATCTTTGGTTTCAATAATAGAGGAGAATCTGATAGTTCATAATTATATTTCGTTATAAAAATACAGAAAATCCATTTGCGTCAAATAAATTTTAGGAAATGTTCGTGCTTGACCAATCAGAATAGCAGAAGACAATAGCTAATAGTTTTGCTTCTTTGATGAAGTTCCCCAAATACAATATCTTTTAAAACTTGCATGTTGTGCGATTGGGTCTCAAATTACTTTAAATCTTTAACTTTAACTTTTTAGCGGTTTTTTAGTCTAGGCCAATGAGATCACTAGTTAAAACAATGAAAAAAGTTTACATTCCATCGTGCATTGCCGTTCAGCACTATCCTTACTTAATCTCCTCCTCACTTACATGAAGTCCCGGATGTTACCGCGTGTTATAACTAGTTCCCAGTACACCACATTAATCCCGTGGGAAACAAATTTGTTCTTTGTTGTGACTATGATGTGAAAAAAAACTTCCACATATAAGTCTTCCTAAGTTTTACAAGGAGTGTTTTGAGTATTTTGCAGAGTGTTTGGCAGCTAGACAGACAAATGAATTTGACCTGCTGTCACACGAGGAAATATCTAATATAGTTATATGGAACAATAAGTTCATTTGTATCAATGGAAAGTCCGTCTTTAAGAATAAGCTCGTTAGTAAGGGGATAATTAGAATTGGTGATTTAATAACAGAAAACCGATGCAATCTAATTGAGCTTGAATTCTCCCCAATGGATGCCTTTGAACTTACGAATTTAATAGCACAAGCACAATGGCGTCGGTCTTTGAAGATAAATTAGGCTATATTGAAAAACAAAGTTTTGTTCTTCAAGACCAAATTCAATTAAATTTGATGGGGAATAGCGTTTTGATAAGTAAGGCTATCTCTTAAGGTATCTGCGCAGAGTTAAGATCTAGAATCACAACTCCACCAACAGCCCAGCTGAAGTACACAAACATTTTCAGCAATGAAACTCTAGAATGGAAAGAAATATTCTGAATTACCATACATGGTTGCTTTAGATACAAAATCGAGAGAATTTCAATATAGAATACTAAATAGAATTTTGGCAACGAACAGCCTTCTGAAGAAAATAGGAATAACAAACTCTTCAGTCCGCTCCTTCTGTGGTACTGCATGTGGACGAATCCCTCGAACATCTATTTATCGCAACACTTTGGACAGATCTTATTGATTGTTTGTAACAATAGGAATATGGAAATTACATCACTTCCCCCCCCCCCCCCCCCCCCACATCACTTTCTGATATTGATAAAATGTTTGGTCTACGGAGAAGAAAGGATGACCTCTTGTTGTTGAATCACATTGTAATTATTGCGAAACAATCTATTACTGCAGAAACAACACTTTAAAACCATATTGTAATGTCCTTTTATCAAGAATCGACTCAATTTATCAACTTGAAAGTAGGATGGCTAAGTCAAAAAATAAATTAGCGGTGCATATCAAGAAATGGGGTAAATATATATAAATATATATTGCACTAATGAACATCAGTCAACGAATATGAACCTTCAAAACGCACATGTTATTTATTAATGTTACTTAACAGTCTTAATCTGAAACTTTTAATTTACGACTTGTTTGTAAATGTAAATGTAAATATAAATGGTGTATGTGAAGTATAATGTAATGTACCCAAATAAGACAATAAACAACTTTGAAATACATTGTCATGCGGGCATGGCCAGAATAGTTAGTAAAAACAAATAGACAAAGACATCCAGATATTTGCCAATTACATTGTAAGGAGGTAGCCTGTTCCAGGCTCTCAGATAGTGGAGGCGAGCGAAAAATGTTGGAGCGAGCGAAGAAAAAAACGAGGGAGAGGGGCCCCGCCCCTCCATCCCTCAGTCCCCGCTTGTGTTTTCTTCGCGCGCTGCAACTTTTTCACTCGCCCCCACTATCTGAGAGCCTGGAACAGGCTAAGTAGGAGGTGAAGTAGTCGTTCTATTTCTGCTTCACTACACAACAGACTGTAATTATATACCAATAGGTTTATTTTGCAGGTTTCGGCCGAGCACCGGGACTATTACAGCAAATAGTGCTACACTGAGCCTTAGTACACAATATACAGTATACAATATCTATAAGTACATTATCCAATAATCGCCATCACAGTAAAACACCTAACGGAGCTGAGCAACCACGCACAAAACCACTGTGGTTAGACGGAGGCCAGAAAAAACCTGCCTTAAAAAACCCCTTGGGGAAAAAATGACAGGAAATCTGAGTAGGAACCAAAAGGCCCAAGCTCCAAACGGCCCATCCTACGAGGCTCTTAATTAATGCTCTAAGTTGCAGTTCATATTCGTTCTTTCATTAAATAACAAAATAATTGATGAAGTGAGTGAGAAGCGCTGTCGACCTAGAATGATCCACCACGTGCTATACAAAGCTTATATATCCCACACTACTACCCATGATGCATCATCTTCTAACAGGACCCAGGCCCTGTTGCTCTCGTGCCGCAGAAATATTACATTTCGGGCTAATTCGTAGCCACTCAAACGCCAGAAATTCCATTTTCTCTCGTCATAATAAAGAGGAATCCTTTCTAATGTTCGTCTGTGGAGCTCGCAGTTGTAGTGGGTGGACTGTGCAACCAGAACCATTAAGAGTTTGTTGCGGATATCGCATCGGACTTCCCGCTCGCGATGCGGAATGTCTTGACCAGACATTTTCGGGATTTTGTTACACGAGCTCGGAGAAAACACGCAACAATCGATGAAAATCGATAATTTGCGGCACATGTTTTGTGATTATCGATTGATCATCGATTGGCCAATATCAATCGATATTAATTAACTAATGCTATTGATTGATATCGATTGATTGATTGGATTTCGATGATTGATTTTCATCGATTTAACATGCCAGGATAATGAAACTTTCAAATTTTGTAGTTAACTCACATATCACTAGCTGCAATTACCCTGGGTGCCAGAGGTTTTTATTTTTTAGTGAAAACGGGCGAGTTTGAGCGGCGAAGCCGCGACAACGAGGCGCAACGCGCCGAGAAAAAAATTCTTCTAACCGTTTTTATGCGGTTACTTTCACTCATCATGGATATTCAGAGAACGGACCTCTGGATCCAGGGTGAGCTGCAGTCGAAGTTTTAAGAAAAATTATAAGACGGTTTTCGAGTAAATCAAAAATCACATTTTAGGGCATGATAGGCAAACAGTAATAAAGCAAATAATTTGTATAAAGCAAAATATTTCCAAAATCTCCTTACATAATGATATTATTTTAAAACAGCCAGCCGTTATAATAATGATTGTCCTTTACTTTGCAACCATTGATAACAATTCATAAAACTTGGTGAAGTTTGAACGCAATCTAAGCATGTCTTCTCTGCGAAATTTTGATTTCAACGCATACACCCCATGGCAAAAACAAAACTGAGTCAAGCCTTCTCAAGCTTGTTAAACTAATTGTTTAATCTCTTATTTTAGTCAGCAGTTTTGACCTTGGAGAAAACCAGAAGAGATGGGTTGTGATTGGCATTTGCTTGAACAGGCTTCTGTTGCCAGTCCTCCGCGATTTTGTGGGTCAAGAAATACCCAAACACTACACATCCCTGAAGAGTGCAAATGGGATTGACACTCAAGCCTTTGGTCATTTTTTGGCTAAAGATGGGCCATTTCAGCTGAATTATGGAAGCATCAACAACAACTGGGGGAACTTTAAGAAAAAGTTGCGTTCATATGATTACAAAGTCAACACGGCTGAAGATCTAGCTAAACTTTATCTCGAGCCACACATGGCCAAGTTTACAGGTAACTTGTGGTTATTGTTTCATATGTAAGAATGTTAGAGGGCAATTCTTGACTGATCTGCTGTTTCCAAAATAAGCACTATAATGAGGGCTTAGAAACAACATGTAAATAAATATATAAATAAATAAATAAATAAATAAATAAATATATTTAGAGAGGAAATCCACATCAGCCGTGGTTGGTTTTCATGCAGGTCCTCTTTCCAGATCGTAAATTGTCATGAAAAATGTATTTATTCATTGTGATGGTTTGAAATGATGACTTTCCAGTAACCTTAAGGAATTTCTTTACTTTGTTGGTTAGGGAAATTGAGTTGTTTTAATCACCAAGGGAGCAGGGATGGTGTAGTGGTGACCGTGAGATCACTCGCCTCCCACCAATCACAATGGACCCGTGTTTGAATCCCGTAGGCGACGTCATATGTGGGTTGAGTTTATTGTTGGTTCTCGTCCTTGCTCTGAGTCCTTGTCCTTGTCCGAGTCCTTGCTCCGAGTACTTCAGTTTTCATCCGGGTACTCCAGTTTTCCTTCCTCCACAAAAACCAACATTTCATATTTCCAATTTCATCTGGAAGCAGTGGAAGTAAGAGCTAGTAGATTTCCACTGAAATTCATATTTCTTTATTTCTTTCTTTCTCGTTTTATTTTACCTGAATATCATGTACCTCAACTGCCTTTCAGGGTCTCACAAAGTGATTGAATCAAAGAAACAATTGTTCAAAAAGTGTCCCAAAAAAACCCTTTAATGTCTGAAGTAAAAACGTATTCCAGGTGTCTGTCAAAGATATTTGGCAAAACGTTTGTAGAAATGACATTGGAAAAAATATTGTACTCAACTTTTGATCCTTGAAGCGTTCCCGAAAAAGTCCACAAATATTTTCAGTAACATATATAGTCCATATATTCATTTTTAACCCGTGAGTACGCGAAGCGTAATGAACGGGTTATCGCTGACGAGGACAGTTTCGCTCACTCGCTCGCTCGCTCGCTCGCTAATTCCTTCCACCAGTTGTAAACTTTTCCTAGGTACTTGGTGTATCCCTGATCATAATGTATGGTACTTCATGTATCCCTTATTGTAAAATGTATTTAGATATATTGCAGTGTAATTTAGGGACGGATTACAGTATCTAGGGTTGAAGCATTGATTTTAGTATTTAGGGTTAAGCACTGATTCCAGTATTTCCAGTGTATCGAAAGGGTTATTTCTTATATATGGTCTGGGCTAGCAGTATATTATCTTATATCCCTTAAAAATTACAATTTCCGGCAGCTAGTCCTCGGTGGTGTAGTGGATAGTGTGCATGGAGTAGATCATACGGCCTGGGTTCGATTCCCTATTCTGCTGTTTTTATCTTCTTTTTCTACTGAAATAAAGACTAAGTGTTTAAATACAAAATAATAAGGGATACACCAAGTACATACCAAACTTTTCTTGGTAATTCCGCTGACCAGTGCGTAAGGCTTTCGTGGCAAAAGAATAGTCGATCGCCGAAAAAGGGGACATTTTGAATGCTCTGCTCTGATGTTATGTATTTGGAGTCCTTTAATGGACCATTAAAACCGATCTGCAGACTTGAAATTGATTTTCAAGAGAGACACGCATTTTAATACGCGTTTGTCCGCATATCTACGTTGAAATAATAAAATTTTACCTCACCATCACCATTAATCTTCGTAGCCTAATGGCGTAGTTCAAGACGACCCGAGTTCGAATCTTGCCCGGGACCTTTCTTTTTTGTGTGTGTTCGTCAAAAGTGGTTACACGTTAGCATTTCTTATTCACGGGTTGGCTCATGGGAGCCTTTGATTCGTGTTATGTAACTCTTTGTGCAGGGACACCAAACGAATTGTTTCGCCAAATAGCTGTGTTCGGGATGCTCATACCACCCCCAGATTTTCGGATTACAATATTATTAGATGAAAAGTTAAGGTTCTTAAACCGAAAATGTAAACTGCCGTTTTCGGACCCAATAAAAACTACGCCTGACGTTTTCGAGAGGATAAAAAAATGCTATTTTTAATCACAGGAAGCCCAGCTGAAAATTTCAAGAATTAAATAGCTTACTTAAAATTGAAAATCGTACTTGAACTAACGTTTTCAGAAAAAAGGCATCTGAACAGATCAAAACTTAACGGCATAAATCATCAAAACAAAAACATAAAAAAAACATCAAGGCATGCTTTACTCAAATTGTTTTTCTATATTTAGGATTTGATAATACATGTGACCTGTCAGCAGTGTTAGGAATTCTAGCGAATGCCGCCGTTTTTCATACACGCATTCACACCAATGCCAAGGATGTGCGCTCTAAAGTGAGAAATGAGTGGGGACATTGCAACTTCGACCATTGGACTGATCTGGATTTCAAGAATTGTTTTCAACTCATGGAGACCATGGTTCGTTCACTGGGGCTTCCAAAACCAGATGAAGACAAAGCACTTGACGAACTTCATGACTGGGAAACGAAGGGTAAGTAATTGAAAGTTATTAACTAAAGCCGAACTCCCTAGATAAATTTACTAGTTGTACGTTTTTACTACGGATTAACACGCTGAATGGCCAGAAAAATTTGTTGTCTATCTGTTATCCCAATTGAAAACGTAATCTATATCTACGCGGCGGTTTGAAGATTCCCGTCCTTCTTTGTATTACATCTTAAGCTGCCCTTTCGACTTGATGGCTTACCGACTTAAACCAGAAAGTCACTGGTATAACTTTACCATGGGAATCTTCTTGATAGGATTGGAGCTGTGCATGGGCTGCCCAGTGGATAAAGATTTGATGAAGCTTATCAGCGTGGAAGTTACTAACCTGGAAAAAGAAGTGGAAAATATAAGGCAATCCAGCACCGATGAAGCCAACAAGATAAGTGCTGCCCTTCAAATTATAAGAGACGAAATTGACAACTTTGACAAGCGCATAACTGACATCGAGATACGACTGGAGGCAGAGCAAAAGGATCGGTTAGAAAAACAGGAAACTTTGTCTGCTGCAATTGGAGACATTTCAAACGACTTAGCAAAAATAGACCTAAACGTAGATCTAAATGAAGAGGAAATTTGCCAATTAAAAGAAAGGCAAAGTAACCTAGAGACAACTGTTTCGTCTGCAGTAGACGAACAAGCTAGTCTTACCTCAGAAGTAGGGGCTTTAAAAATCGGGCAAACGCAGTTAGATTCTAGGGTTAAAGCGCTAGAAGAGAGTAGTTTTAACGCAACAGCCAATGCTAAGATTTTTCAGGTACCCAGTCGCAATCGTTGCTTTTGTGGTCGCGATAGTGAGCTAGAAGCCATTGCAGCCCAGCTAAAAAAAACCGAGCGTGGTTGTGTTCATTCAGCTATTTGTGGTCTCGGGGGTGTGGGTAAAACGTCTCTTGCCGTAGAGTTTCTGTGGCGGCACGAGAGAGAATATCCAGGGGGGATTTTTTGGATTTCGGGCGAAAATAACAATCTTTTTCAAAGGTCCCTTGGTGAGATGGCGCGCCAAATTGGAACGTTTGAAAACGATTTCTATAACTCCTTGTCGAGAACCCTTGATTGGTTGGCAAAACGGGATGATTTGTGGTGTCTAGTCGTTGACAATCTTGATGAGCTAGAAATGTCCACAGAAATGCGTAAGCTGCTTACTGGTCACTGGAAACACACGGCCCGGGGTCACATAATAATAACCACAAGGAGGGAAGTTTCAGAAGTAGGAGAAGAAACAGGAGTTGATGAACAATCTTGTATTGAGTTGAAATGCTTGACAGAGGAGGAAGGCATTCAGTTTCTACGGATGCGAACAGGTAAAGATGAGGGAGAGGAAAGTGACATGCGTGAGCTGGTAAGAGAGCTTGGAGGACTTCCTCTAGCTCTTGATCAAGCTGGGGCATATATACGATGGCTTAAGCAGTCCATAAAGGAGTATATGAGGAAATACAGGAAGCAAAAACTGCTTCTTTTGACAAAGAAAAAAGCCCAACAGTTTGTGGAAAACACCTCTCCTGAGCGCCTGGCTGTCCACACCACATGGATGTTGAATTTTGATCACATCAGTCGCATTTCAGAAGAGATGGAACTTGCAGGAGCTCCCACTCTTGTAATGCAGGTGTGTGCCTTCCTTGGCCCAGATGACATCCCTTACGAATTGATCAATGAGGGGCTGAACAAGGAGGGCCGTTCTACTGTGGATAGCAGTTTGTGGGATCCGGGTGAGATAGCGTCCCTACTTACTAAGTTTTCCCTGTTTCAGAGATACGGAACAAATTCGTTCAGTGTTCATCGCTTAGTGCAAGAAGTGATCCGAAGCCAACTGGAAAAAGAAAAAACCGAGTTAAATGTTCTTTTTTGTGCAGTAGGTGTCCTTCACCACGCGCTGAAAATTATACGCTCGCCGGCGGAAGTGTGCGAAAGTTTTGTTGAAGATGCTGTTTTTAGCGTCGAGAATCCCCCTTCGTTGCAGCTATGGGGTAAGTTGGCCTCGCATGCAACCTATTTGCAGGAGCATTTGCGCAATTTCTCAGCGAAGCATAAAGAATCGGTCCATTCCTTGCTATATACAGAAGAAGCCGTGCGTGTTTTTAACGAGGCAGGCATATTTTTCAGTGTTTCTCAAGAGAAAGTCAAAGCGCAAGAAATGCAGGAATTGAAACTGGACTTCCTCGTGAACCTCAAAAAGTCTACCAAAGAGGATGACACCAAACTGCCGGATTATTTCATTGATATCCCTTTAAAAGACAGACACTACAAGCTGATATCCCACTGTATGCGGCAACCAGCTCCTGAAGACGATTCCGTCGAAGAAGCACATACTTCTCTTACGGAAAGGGAGGAAAAAGCCAACCAGCTCAGAGAACAGGGCAACCATGCAGTAAAAAGTGAGAAGTTTGAAGAAGCATCCAAGCTTTATTCCAGCGCCATCGATTTGTCAGTTGGGGACTATCGACTCTTCGCCAACCGAGCTCTCTGCCATTTAAACCTTGATCAGCCGCAGCAAGCTCTAGATGACTGTGAAAAGTGCCTTGCTTTAAATCCTTATTACAGCAAGGTACTAAAACGCAAGGCTTGGGCTCTCCAAGAACTTGTCAAATGTGGAGCTAGCCACCTTGTGGGACAAAAGAGGGCGGCACTGGCGTTGGCACTTCACTTTGGCGGTCCCAATCTTCACCAAGACAAAACGTTCCATGAAATGTTTCCAGACGTAGACACACACTTAACTAGAGAAATAAGCAATGGTGCACAATTGGCTTTTGCTCTAATGACGACAGAAGGCAATGAAACCCTGTTATTACATGAAGGAGAGTATAATTTGGCTCAGTTCTTGACTTTTACGGACCTCCAGGTTGTCGGTCTAGGACAGGATGTCGTGTTAAACTGCAAAGAACATTTTGGAATTGCATTCTCCAAGTGCTATTTTGAGAAAATTACATTTAATTTCTCAAAAGAGTACCCTGGTCTTGGCTGCCAAGGCAAGGACGTAGCTATTCACATGAAACATTGCAAATTGTCTGGAGGATCTTCCAGTTGTGAGGACTATCCAGAATGTAATGGTGGACCAGGATGTATAGCGGTCTCTTTGGGAAAGCCTGTTTGTGACCGTACTGGCAAGTTTGGAGATTCAGAATCAAAGTCTGGTATTGGTGGTATCCCTGGAGTCCAGATTCTAAATGGGAGCTCCGCACTTTTTGAAAACTGTGCAATCCATGACTGTGGAGGTGGTGGCGCTCTAGTCCATGGCGAAGGTTCCCACATGGAGGTTAGAAAATGTGAGGTTTACAAGAATCACCAAGCTGGTTTAGAAGCAAGAGAAGGTGGAAAACTCGTTGCGTCCGAAAACAGGATATTTAATTGTGGTTTCCATGGCATCCTAATCGGCCCGAATGCAGGAGAATGTGATATTAATGTTAACAAGATTTTCGAAAATGCAGGCGAGGGTATCTATGCCGTGAGCAACAAGAATACGATAAAAATACGCAAAAATGATGTCCACCACAACGGACCCTTCGGCCTTTCTCTGGATGATAATTCTCATCTTCAGATCAGTGAGAACAACATATTCGAGAATGGATTCTGGGGGATCCTTGCCAAATCACGAACTTCAGCCAGCATAACAGGAAATGTCATCTCGGGCAACAAATGCGGTGGTATTTTCATCGGTATTAATTACTCCGGACGAGTTCATTTAGATTCAAACGTCGTTCGAGACCATAGTGGCCCGTGGCTAGAGTATGAAAAGGTACCCAGGGATTTTTCCATAAAACTGGGTAACTTATTTACTGATGAGTCCCTGGCAGTTTTTCCAGGTCTTCCATGTCTTCCACGTCTTCCACCTGGGGAAAAGCAGTTTTATTCCAACCCGCCTGTTATCGACCGAAACAAAGAATTTAACAACAAAGAAGGCATGTATCACCCCAGAGAGGTAATTGAGCGATTTTACACTGTTTGTACATTTTGCCATCGCTCAGGGGATGAAGAACGTCGCCTCAGAAAGTGTCCTACCTGTCATATTGCATCTTATTGTAGCAATGAATGCCAGCTTCAACATTGGTCCACGCATAAGACATTATGTATCGCCCTGAAAAGTCGTTATTCTGTAACAGTCGAAATGTTTCCGTTAGTGAAGCCAGGGGAAACACCGCTACGAACATTTGGTACTCATTTAAAAGGTATTGGAACAGGACCTAAACCCAAACGTAAAAGCCGCCAGGAGTTCATTGTAAAGATTCAAACCCAAACTCTAAATAGCCACCCGTTACAGTTGCTGTTCCTTTATGACAAAAGCCTCACCATAGATTGTAATATTCAAAGCCCGGAAATTTTTAGTGTGATAATGGAGTGCGGCGTCCTTGGAGAGTTAAACAAATTCACAAGCAAAAAGGTCTTTTTCTGGGCCATGTTTGCTGAGAAAGGAGAGAAACTGAATATTTTTCTTGATCACTTGGCCCCTTATCAAGAGTGGTAGCCGTTAAAGATCACTATTCATCTGGGAGATCGTACACTCAAGAGCACTTGGTTCAACTACCTGGGGGGGGGGGGGGGGGGGGGGCACTTTCTTTTACATATATAGAGAGTCTCACATGGTTAAGTTGCAACCAAGAATTAGGTAGGCTGTGGTGCCACCGGTGTCATGATGGATCCTTTTCTCCTTGGGTTGTGCCAAAACGTTGCTCTCACGAATGCAATCCGGCCAGCTACGCAGGCAAGGAGAAGGGCACAACGAGGCAGACCATTTTGTACGAGCAATCGGGGTGTTTTTGGCAATCCTTTGGCCAAACCACTGGTCAGAGAAAAAAGCCCTTGGCCCATGTACATAAGGAGATGGCCCGAAATGGCTGAGCCACAGCAAAAGAAAGAGGGGCTTCCTGGGCACGCATGGAGGCAGATATACCGAGCTATAAGAAGAGGGGTGATCCTTGCAAGTAATGAGACAGACCTATAACTGAGTTGTTGGCAACAAGTGAAGGAGGTATTCCTGGTATTCATAGACCAATGTGGAAAGTGGACCCATAGACATGAAAGAATTGCATGAGGAACCGCTCGAGTGCAGGTAAACTAAACAAATAGCGAAACAGAACAGTCGGAGGGACGACGGTACTGTGTCAACTACCGTAAGTTATGTTCCAGAGAGAAAATCACGCGCGCGTTACGTTTCCCTTACGAGATTTGAGCTACAGTGGCATTTTTAAACAATGAAGGGTCTGACAAGAACTGTGCAACTATAAAAGTCGTTATGATAAAAGTTAACGTCAACATATATGGCAATACAACAACACTGCTTTACTTTCCCAGTCCATTGTCGACTTTTTTATCGCATGCCGCATTAGTTGTTGAATTCACTTTTCTTCAGTTGCAATGCTCACTCTCATTCCCATCCCAAATTTGATTGAAAGCACCAAAATGAGACACAGTAAGATCCTCTCTTTTTGTACCTGTGATAAGTTTAAACGCTGAATATTGAACAACTTAATTTTACAGTTGTGCTAACTGATCCGACACTTCAGACTAGGATCTGGCTGTTTGTTTGTTTGTTTTTTAGTCAGAATTGTGCTAAAATTATTGTCAAGTACCTTCACTCGAACACAACGTTCTCTTTGAAAGACATGGCGACATGGGAAAACATTTAAAAAAATAGCTTCAAATTTTCAAGTTGCAGTCCATAACAATCCTGGCCATTGGCCGCCGAGGACGTCAAATACAGCGTAGTTTTAATGCCAAAAAAAAGAGAACACACTAGAAACCCACAATGGAAAGAGGAAGCCTTTTCTTTAATCTTTATCGCAAATATTTAAAACTACGATTGTTAACTGACTTAACTGTAGCTTACTTTTTTCTCTCTTCCTTATATTGATGGGTCTGTCCATGTTATGCTTTTTCTTGTCTTGTACTTAACAATAGCAGGGTTCTATATAAGATTTATCGTTTGGGGGAGACGTTTCGAGTGGCCAAAGGCCACGGGCTTTATAGGGGGATCCGGGGGCATGCTCCCCAAAAATTTTTTGAAACGAATATGCGCCGAGACGCAATCTGGTGCATTTTGAGACACAATTTTAAGATAATTTTACAGTGGTACTTTGTTTTATTTTTTAGTCGTGATCACGTTCTGACAATGTTTTTTTATTTATTACAGTTAGCTTCGATATTTACTAACGTGAACAGAAGAGTTGCCCGACATCTAATTGCACAAATATTTATACATACTCATTGTTAGTAAGTGAATAACATAAATAAACTCAACAACGGCACTTTTCCATTTCTTACCAATGGTCCTAACAACTTTAAAATTCTAGATAACAACGTAACTGTAAACCGTGTAAATAATAACTGACGTGTATATTTATTATAGCGCGAAAGCGCGCGTGATATCGCCTAATTCTTAGCCCGAGTCGGCTAAAATTAGGAGATATCACGCAAGCTTGAGCGCAATAACAGTTTTATAATTCAACACATTGATAACAAAGCACAGTTTGAAGAAAAAATATCGTGGTCGGTCCGTAATTTTTGCATGTATTCTCTGAATAGGCTTATAAATTACTTAGAAAATATAGCACCGGTAATTGGTAATGAAACTCGAACATAATTATAGAAATGTCTCTTAGCATTTCACAGGATTTATAGTGTTGACAAAGCCCCATTAAGAAACAATTACCTTTTTCGTTAAAAAATTCACCTCCACAATTTGAATTAGCCGTATCTTTTCTGGTGCTTATACTGTCGCGGACAGATTGGGTAACTGCAAATTTGCTGTGGGAATAAAAAAAAACATTTGTTCCAAAAGGAGGATTCCCCAAGACAGGAATTGTTCCTTCCCAAGGTCTGAATTGCACCACCCAAAGCCATAGCACTGTCTTAACATATGTTTGAGGAAAAGAAAAAGAAGGTTTTAAGGTGGCTCACGCCTATTTATTATTACTTATTATTTTTTTTATTTGATTCACTTGAAACTTTGTCATGATAATCTTCAGCACTTGTGCACATACTCATGGTAAAATAATGAAAATTCATCGGGGTACTGATTTTGATTGAGATGCATTTTTCTTCAAAATAGAGTTTTAAACATTCCAAAAACTCACCTGAAGTATTGCCTTATTCGTGAATTTGTTATCATAGTTATATAGTGCAAAGTTTGCCGGGGCTTCAGTGTTCCGAATATCTTGGAAATCGGACAAGACTTTGATGAAATAAAACGCGATTTAAAATCCGACCTGTCGTCAAAATAAATAGGCGCGGGCCACCTTAACCTTAAAATTTTATTCTTACATTAACATTGAATAGAATAAGGTGGGGCACTGTTTTTAGTGCAATGTCATAAAACATGATGAACATTTGGGAATACAAGAGAAAAGTAGAAAAACAAGAACCGAAGGCAAGTGTGTCAGAGTTTCATTTATCAGGTATTCTTAAATGCCCGAAGTGCTTAAAGCCAAACCCGCGATATAAAAGGCGGCTGGACTGTCCAACTCATGCAAATGAGCAAAATCTATTGTTCTTGCTTATTTGCATTAGATTCGGCGTGGGGCTCTGCCCTTTTATACTGCAGGTTCGCCTTTAATGACATAATACATGGTCTGGCCATCAGTGTAATACTTTATATTTATAATACAGTGAAATGGGAGATTTTCCCTATTTTCTTAATTGTACGGTTATTATTTAAATAACGTTCATTTAAAATATTACATCGGCCAACTCTAGCTCTTACTTCATGTGCATTATATACATCTGGCAATGAACACGTGCATTCCAGTAGCCTGGATTTCATGAAGAGAACATTTGTGTAGCTCGGTCTTTTTAAAAAAGGATAGGAGTCAGTGTTTCATTTGATGTAGTTGTTTACATAAGAGAGTTTTCATTCATTGGGCTGCAGTTTCCCGTAAGATTTCACTCACTTGGTTAACAATGTAAATCTCCAGGTAAACTACATTATAACATGATGCAACAGGTGTTTGCATATCTACATCAAGACTCCCATAAAAAATTTACGAGGTGATTGTCGGAAATTTTCATTGCAACCCTAAAAGGTACAAAAAAAGCCATTTTGTTAATGTAGATCACATTAATTTTCCTGACGACGTATTTGTTAAGTATTATTACCTTAAAAGGTATCAGAATAACAGACAGCGGTCATTTTCTACTTAAACACCTTTTGTGGTACTAAACCACTTATTTTAACCTCAAAGAGGTATGACGATCACCCCTGTCACTTTTATATGGGAGTCCTCTCCCCCCCCCCCTCCCTCCTGGGGGGCGCATACCATGTATGTCAACTTCAAACAACAGAGAAGATTGTATGCTCTACTATTTAAGTCACTGAATTTGTTAAGATCAGTTGGTTACATAATTTCTGGTCACAACTTTGGTTGACCTTGGTCAGAATAAACTTGTGTTGGTTTAATTTTTTAAGTTCTTCCAGTTGAAGCAAGTTCCAGTTCTTCCCAACGTGCAAGCAAGGAAAAACGTACCATCACAATATACAGTCTTTAAAGTAAAATGAAATATAGTTTAAAAAAATTTCTCCACAGAATGACACGTCAAAAAAAAAAACGCTTTCTTCAAAACCTTTGTCTTGAGGTACACACTTTGAAAACAATAAAACACCCTTTTCTTTAAAGTGAATATGACAATACCATTGATAATTATTCGATTAAATGCCACAGCGTTTATTAAATTTTTGGTGATTCTGGTGTGGCGATTATTGGAGGGGATGTTTATTTGAGGGCGGCATTTATTTAAATTTATTTCTTACAAACAATAGCAACTGAAGGTTTGAATTTTTAAAAACAGAAACATGTTTCAGTGTTTGTCTGAAATGTCATTTTCTTTATCGTTTTCACTTTCCATTTTAATACGATTGCGATGCATGTCATAGAATAAAGTTCACTCAATTATATTCCTCATAGCTTTGAATGCACTGATAAACATTGTTATAATCAAGGAAAATAAATTTTTAGGCTTGCTGCAACTAGATTATTACTGTACTCGCTTTTTGAGTATATTATTCGAATAAACACTGCATCATGGATGCGGGGGTTTATTCAAGCAGTGTTCCAGAAAAGAGATGGGTCTTTGGTCAAAAACCCGACAAGGCTGGCTTCCTGACCTGACAAATCAAATAGCTATTACTTTTGAAGTTTTAGAGACCCACAACCTGTTGACCCCTTAAAATTATTCATTGACTCCCTGCCTTCGAAAGTTAACTGGAACACTGTTCAAGGGTGGCATTTAATTGAATAAATGCCGACGGTAAATCCATATGAACTATGGTAGAAAGAATTACAGAGAATGTGATCATCCCAGTTATACAGCAACTGAAGGAGTTTCAATTAGAGCTAGAAAAAAAGTTTCAGGACAGAGATTTAAACCCATGACAGGTGCCGATACAGGAAAAAATGTGACCAATTTGCAATTCTTCAAGTGGAGAAGGCATGCTCCTCTAGGGGTGCCCAGGGCAACTTTAAATGACAGTTGCATTGTTTTATGAACTCTGAAGTTTACCTTTACTGTCCGAAAAAATAAACAATTTCTAAAAACCTGACCAATTTCTGTAAATTGGTGGAAGGCGGCCTGGATTCGTGCCTGCATGACCTTTGAGATTCCAGTGCAAATGCTCTACCACTGAGCTACAAGGCCAGATAGGGAGCTTGATTAACTGTGGGTTCTATTACACACAATCGTATCAATAACAAAATTCTCGATTGTAATTGGTCATCTGCGTGCCTATTTCTTACGTAGTTGGCATGCGGTCACGTGGGTGCCCAATTACAGCTATCCAATTACAACTTTTTGTATTTTGGATAGCTGTAATTGGACACCTACGTTGCGCACGCGTCAATCAGTTGCACTTAAATGGGTTCGTTTTTGCTTTTTTTCCTCCTACTTTCAAAATGATAGAAAATTTCCTAGGCATTTTGGGTACAAAAAAGATTACATAGACTTTTAAATCTCAAATTTTGTTACTGTATTGATGCGATTAAATAGTAATTGAACTTCATGTCGTACAATTCAGGGGTAATCGTGCTCATAATTTCAAATCGTTCTCGTGCTATGTGCTTGGCCGATTTGAAATTACTTGCCTTACTCTCCTCAGTCCAATTACTATTACTTATCATTATTCATCACTTCGCGTGTATAAAAGATATTATAATTGATCAAGCTGAAAGTAAGTACTAAGTAGTTTGCATGCAGATGTCTCCTATTTCCTTTGCATCACATGGAAAAAGGATAGATTGAAATAGGTGACATTAGACTTTCAATGAAGTCCTTCGTCTTATATTTATAGCCCGCCGGACGAAGGACTTTTCACACTTGATTGGCGCCATTTTTAGCGACCTAAAAACGGGTCGCTGCGCTTAGACCAATCAGAGTAGCCGAGAGTAGCCCACAGGGACAGAACTGTCAATCACAAGGTATTAGGTGCAATGAAACGTGACTTGCGGTAACGGTTTTTTTTGTTTCGGTTTCGAAACAATAATCGATGACATTGATGAATGACATTTTTGGCGCGAAACGCAAATGAAAACTCTTCAAGTGAGACAAGTCGACCTCTCGCGACTCCCGGGTCGCGACTTCGTCGCTCGCTCGGCCGCTTCGCGGCCTCAAAGCAGTTGTCAAAGGTTCGCTTCGCTCGCTTTACTGTGAAACTCGTGAGGTCGACTTGTGGCAAGTCTAAGGTGACATCTGCCTGCAGGCTATGAACTAAGGGAAGTGGTCATATCAAGTATGACTCGAATAGGACCCATCTTGTGTAGGGCAGTGGGGGTACACGACTTTCCCATGAACCTAAAGGACAAATCCTATTGGGTATGGATGAAGCTTGCACTGCTAGTAAAATGGCACAAGGAGGATTTTTTTCCAGTTTGTGGAGGAGAAGAGGTACATAAAAAGACTACCATTTTTTTTGTGAAATGGTGCTTGTTACAAGTTGCTATCAAGAGTAATCTTTAGGTAGCACTCTTTTCCTTATGTCTTTTCCACAGATTTGCAAGTAGCTTTGTGATTCTTCCAGTCTGCTATTTGACACTCTCTGCAAATATTGAGAAAAACACCAGTGTCACTCATCATAGTTCAGCCCCCTTACGAGCCCAACCCTATGGAAATTAGATTTTGTGAAAAACCCATCTCTATTAACCCTTCCTTGCCTCACTTTATAATTTGAAGCCCCCCCTCCCCCCTCCCTCTCCCCCTGGGACCCTAATAGAGCTTTTACAGTATTTGATTTGTCTTACTAAGGACTTGTTGTTTAGTAAATACAAAGGCTTCCCAAGCTCTACATATGTGGTGTATGCGACAGCTTGTGTACATAGAGAAATGTATGGGAAAATCACAGATTCTCTAAAATTAGGTAAATAACTATCTATTTTGAAATAAAGTTAACCTACCTCAAATGTGTTGCTTACTTGTGTCTTGTACCGAATTTGAAGCCATTCCGACGCCATTTTGTGAAGTTATTCGAATAACTTCGCAAAATGGCGTCGGAATGGCTTCAAATTCGGTACAAGACACAAGTAAGCAACACATTTGAGGTAGGTAAACTTTATTTCAAAATAGATAGTTATTTACCTAATTTTAGAGAATCTGTGATTTTCCCATACATTTCTCTATGTACACAAGCTGTCGCATTCACCATGTATGTAGAGCTTGGGAAGCCTGTGGTAAATATGTGATATTTATGCACAAAACCTACTAACAATGCTTAGTTCTCCACTTACTTGCTACAGTATTTTTGGTTCCTACAACGGACACAGAATTTCAACTCACTTTCCTCAACCTTCTTGGTGCAAGCTATGTTACCACATGTTACTGGTTTCCGTACATTGGCAAACAGTTGGTAATGCGCAGACAAGTTATCTTTCAATGAGAGGTTAACTGGCTGAAGGAAAGGAAGCCTTTTTGCTTCAGCATCTTCGCCAAGTTCATAGTACTTTCTGAACTCCTTCATGTCGGTCTTGAGAAAAGCAATGTGTGCAAGATAATAAAAAACATTTGGGTATGTTTTCGAGCAAGGTGGGGCCTCAGCCAGATACTCTTTCAATATCTTCTCTGCTCTTTCTCCCAGTTCTTTGGTGGTCCAAGATGCATATTTTGAGATGTCTCTATCACTTGCTTTTTGTTTATCAGACAGCAATTCGATGGATATGCCTTGGCTACATGCCTCTCTTTCCAAGCACAATTTAGAACCATATAGTCTCAGTAAGCAATAACCAAGCCCCCTTTTAGAGTCAACTTGAGATGGGCAAGATTTAAGGGAATTCTCAAAAGCTTCAGCTGCCTTTTCATAAGCTTCTGCAACAACAAAGATTGATGCCATGTGCCAATACAAAACATGAAGCCAGCTGCTGTAGTTTTTATCAAACAAAAAGGGATCTTCAGGACAAAGTCCATTAGGTTCAGCTTCTTTGATTAAATAAATCAAGTTTTTCATGCACATGACTTTTTTAAGGTCAACTTTGGAGCTTTCAACAGAAATGTTTCTTTCAAGACGATGCAAAGCAAAAGATATAACTAGGCCCTCAAAAAAACAAGGGTTCTTTTGCAAGTTTTTCTCACAAAGTTGAAAGATCTGAGGTAACCATGAATGCTTAATTGGAAATGCTTGTAATATAGAATTTTCTGTCAAGAACCCATGAGCTATTAGAGTAATTGCTCTTCCATCCTTGAAGTTACTCTTGAAAAGAATTTTAAAGCCTTCTTTAACAAGTTTAAAAGCCTGAAGGTACATTCTTGCTGTTGGAAATGAGTCAAACTCACTGAGCATTTCTTCTGAAAAAGCAACAGGCTGAGTAATTACAAGTGGGTGTAGATTTGCCTCTGATCTCTGCCTCTGTTTCTCATCCACAATGCCAAAAGATTGAACAAAAGCCTCCTCACTGACTTCTGATATATCATGCTGTGTATCAGCAATTTGTTTGCATTCATCAAGAAGCTGGAAAAGAAAAGAAAAAAGGAACATGTACTTATGGAATTGCAAAACCCTGATCATGATTAGTACCTGTGACCATGTACTTCCAGAATGAACCCAAGGATAATATTTGAAGGCACATCGAAGTTTTATTTAGTACCGGTATGTCATTTTCTAAATTTTCTAAATCCTGGTTATAACTCATCCATTTTTATTTTGCAATAAACACTCTAGAATTAATACATGTACCCCATATCTTACTGAAATGGAAGGCAAAATAATTTTAAAAGGAACAACAAGACTCAGTGGTGTAGGCAGGATTTGTCATATTTAAGGTGGCTGAACACAGTTTCAATGTACCTATGCATCATTCAATGTCATTTTTAAAACCACTAACGTCTGGGCGCCCAAAATTGGCGATGCATAAGATTAAGCAACAAGCTTTATGTTTTGATATTTTTGTTGAGCTTTTAGGGTGTTACCACGGCAACAAGGTGGATTGTAAATCCGCCTGCAATATTTGGTTTCATTCATTTTCAGAAAATCTAGTCATTAGATTTTGTCCATCATTTGACTCTAGTAAACTCGTAAAAATATTCACATAATAACACTAGTCTCATGTAATTTTGACATAGGGATCTTCCGTAATTTGTTGTTTAATATGTTTGTGTTTTGTTAAAATCTCCTCTGTTAAATTTCAAATGTTTGGTGGCAGATGAATTCGGCATACTCGGAACTATTATTGTGCCAAATTTTGTGAAATTCTAATGAGTGCAGGTTCCGTAGAAATCAGCACGTTTCCGAGGAAAGTCACTAAAACATCCAGTCACAATTTTTTGGTCAACTGCGCATGTGTTGCATTTGACTGGGTTCTCAATCCAAAAACAAAAACGACCAAAAAGGCAGTGAATTTCTTCAATGGTTCTATATATTATCTATTGATTCAACAAACTTTTTTACAAACAAAAAATTGTTTGATTTTAAGACGAAAAACAACACTTTCGCAATCCACGCTGAGCAAAATAAAATGATTGCTGAATAGGCGCCACGTTTGTTTTTCTCAAAACTTTGCGCGCACTGACTCACGTAAGCAGCTGAAATTGAAGAGTGCATGCAAACTGTGTTCAGCCACCTTAAGAGGCAGTTGGCCCTTTTTTCTATCCATTCATGTGGTAGTGAGTCTACCCTGGGTGCCAGAGGTTTTTATTTTTTAGTGAAAACGGCGAGTTTGAGCGGCGAAGCCGCGACTCGCGAGCTTCTTCTAACCATTTATGCGGTTAATTTCACTCATGATATTCAGAGAACGGACCTCTGGATCCAGGGTATAGTGAGTCTTGTTTTTGGTTAAATGATGATGATGAGTCATGGGCAAAGTTGTGAATGGTATGGATGTCAAGCTAGGGTCTATACACTACGGCAAGTCTGGACATGAACAAGGGATTGTGAGATCATTTTTGGGTGGGGAAACTGCCTGGAACTACTGCCTGTACCAAACTGTTAGAGCTGCACACCCCAAAACACACTCAGTTGTGTCAACATCCCACATTTTCAATACTCACAATTGATAGGTTTTTTACTCATGCGCGAAGCAACATTAGGTAAGGTTTCGGCTCCGTTTTTCTTGTTATTATTATTTTTATTATTATTATTTTTATTTTTTGTGTCACGATTTTGCATGCAAATTTATGCACGCATATTTTAAATTGTGTACTTCCGGTTCATAGCTTTGCCATTTACACTTCCTGTTTAGCAACTTCCGGCTACTCTTACTTCCGGTAAAACAGCATTACTTAAGTCTCACGACAGCATCTCCTACAACCCTACATACATGTACATTACTTTGTTCACGTTTGGTATATATAAGACTAAGAAGAAACATTGGCTTCATTGTGGTACAGCCTTCATTTCCAAAACATTCAATAGCAAACAACGTGGTTTGCAGGAGCGATAACTGAATGAAAGAAGTAACTTTTCTCCATGTCGGACATCTTCTTATCATGTTTAAAATATATCATAAAACTTTCTTACGCATGCGCATGAGTATAGGCTGCTTGGAGCCTCTTGTACACTGAGTGTTCGCTATGCTATACTTTAAAAAATTTATCATACAGTGTACATGTACAACATCCCACCTATTCAATTTCAACTGTCAGTCATTACAGTGGAAACCATTAACACCGGACCTATCACTTTCTTCCCCGAAGATCAAACTTGAATTTGGTGGACATCAATCAAAGAAAAGCCATTAACACTGTTTTTTAAATTTTGATTGGATTCTGAACAATTTTACCAAAAAGAAATAGTAACCATTTTAAAACAACAAAGTTCAAAGTCAATTACAGTTCTGAAGAGAAGATTTCATTCAACATGATAAAAACTGGTGCTTCACGCAGCCGTGGCTTCATGAGTGGTGATCCGCCTACTATTCATCATGCATCACTGAGTTGTACATTTAAATTCTCATGTGCAGTGAAATTTAAAAGTTTTATTCTAAAAATATGGTTTCTACAAGCAGCAGCTTTTATTTTTGTTTAAACTGGCTTGGAAATGGAGTTTGATTAAGTTTTACCTTCTCTCAGTGGGTCAAATTGTCGATTTTTAGCTCTGTTTGCTTGAAATCCTGTCAGTCTAAAATAATTTTAACGGCTTTTCTTTGATTGACGTCCACTAAAACTCAACTTTATCTGACTGTTTGAAGGCGGTGGGTCACATGTAATTGGTAACCACACTGTAACGATTATGCCCAGTTTTAGAATGACTCAAGTTTAATACAGTTGAACCTTCTGTAAGTGACCACCAACTTCAAAGCCATGGTGGTCCTTTTTTACGGGTGGTCAAACCGCAGAGGATATTTACTTTTACCTGTAGTAATTTTAGTGTCAAAGCTTCTATCAGCACAAATATTGTATCATTAAGAGGTTTTGGTGCAAGTGACAACAGTTTCATTTACTGGAATATTTTGCACTGCAACACAGTTGATTATAATATCTAGCCAGCTGTGTTTTGGAAGCTGTTGTTGCAGCCCAAAACACATCAACTTGAGTTTCCAGGCATTTCATCTGACCTATCCTCATGTTTTTGTGCCCCAGATGATCCCAGAATCTCCCAGAAATCATAGCACCTGAAGCTAGGCCTAGACTTCCCATACTCTCTCCTTCCCATTACAAATAATTTGTTTATTTGTAATCCCGGGGTATCCAATCGATGGCAATCGATGGTTGGAAAAGCAATCGATAAATTGATATCAATCGATAAAATTAGCTAATTGATATCGATTGGTATCGATCAATCGATGATCAATCAATAGTCACACAAAAATCGTTCATCGATTGCTATTGATTGGATCTTTGCGATTGGATTTCCTGTTACACACGCTCGATTTGCTAGTCACCCGTAATCTGCCATAAACCGGCGGGCATAAACCGATGTCTGGGTCAGGCAAAAAAGAAGTTCAACTCTCCGTAACATGTGTCATCAAAGGATATCACCACTGTCATTTTTCAGTGAACATTGGCGAGCTTTTTACTGCTTGTAAGAAGAAGGGGGAATGCGGAAACGCGTTTAAAGTTGTGAACGATCATGGCCAACTTGGTCACCTTCAATCGGAGCTTGTGGATCTTCTCTGGCCACCACACACAAATATATACATGTAAGTAAAACTAGAAAGCTGATGTATACCCAGGGATGAATATGATCCCACGGATACAAAAATATAAAATGTGTTAACAATCACTACATGCACAGTCTTTTACAATAAATGTATGATACCAAGTGCTTATTTTCGTCAACTTGTAGACTCTGAAACGGGAAATAACACTGCAACCAATCGATACCAATCGATATCAATTACGCTAATAAACGATGACAATCAATAAGGTCACACAAATCTTCTCCATCGATAGGTTATCGATTATCAATGTCAATCAATTAATTGATATCGATTGTCATCGATTATCGATTTTATCGATTGGATACCCCGTGTTGTAATGGGAAGGAAAGAAAAAAATATATAAATGTTTACTGGAATATACCTGTTTTGCCTTCATAACTCCTTGAGCAGAGGCTTTCTGCAGCCATCTTCTTGCCTTTACAATATCTTTGACTTGCTCATAATTTCCAGTCAGATATATTTGCCCTAACTCCAGCTGCGCCTCAGTATCACCCAGTTCGGCCGCCCGGGTCAAATAATAAACAGCTTTGGTTGGTTGTGGTCGGCGTTCTGGACAATCCCCTTTAAGGTAGAACGTGTACAAAAGCATCAAAGCCCTGTGTCTTGAACCGACGACGGCGTTTTCCACTTTTTTCATCGTTCCCACCAACAGTCCAGTTAATGCTCCCAAGTCTCTCCCATGATCACTCAAATCTTCACCAGCGGCTCTTTTCAACCATTTAAAAGCTTCATTTAGGTCTTCGTTCACGACTCCATCAACGCCACATCGATACATTTCTGCCAGATTCATTTGTGAAGTTGTATCTCCCAGGTTTGCTGCCCTGTGGTACATCCCATACGCTTTTCGCTGGTGCAGTGGTGTTCCTTTCCGATCTAGCAATTCGCCAAGTTTTCCAAGGATGGAAGGAAATTCATAACCCCTTTCTACAGCAGTGGTTAGCCATCCAATAGCCTTGTCGTTGTCCTTTGGCAGAAGATCGCCAAGACCTTCGGAGTAAGCCACCCCCAGGTCTGCTTGGGCGATAATTTCGCCATTCTTAGCTTTGTCGATTAAATTTTCGATTGAGCCATATGTTTCCAAGCAATGCTGTTGAAAACTAAAGTCACCGGGCTTGAGAAAATTCATGATTGTTTTTAAAAAGTCAAAATGGCGGAAGGGATGAGAAAGACTACGAAAGAACCCCCTCCCTACCCGCCCAAAAAAAAATGGTTTCTTTCCCACCCCTCCCTTTCGTTTCACTCCTTGCCAGACTTCGAGGCTGTGTGGAACACTAAGGAGATTATTTAAAAAAAATTATAAACATAGGTACGTATTGCTTAGTTTCTTCTTCGACAGAAGTCGATAGAAATTACTTTGGCATTTCCCTATGCTCCTTTTACAGTGTAAAAGTCTAGTTCCTTTTTTTCTTTTCTTTCGCTGGTTTCTCGGAAGGCTCGGAAAGACTTACTTAATTTCTAGGAATACCTAAATGTTTGTTATATTAAATCATTTAATTATTCAGTATTTATTGCGTCATTATGCAAGAAAAAACTATAGGAACTGTCATAGCAACATAAAACAAATTGAAAATACTCGATAAAATTAAACAGTGTTGTCCAAGTTGTAAAAAGCAGAAACATTTTTTTTTTGCGTAGAGCCGAGCCTGATTGCAGACTTTACATTTTGCCATATTATTTACCATATTAACTCATTGTTATTGGTCAATCTCCATGCACCAGTACTGAGCAGCTTTTACCCGTACCACCACCAGCATAAAAACTTGTCCACGCGCGTTCGCGCGTCGGTTAGAGAGAAAGGAATCCTGGAAGGGATAAGAAAGACTGCTATGAAGCTGCTATGAAAGTCTGACTTCAGACTAATCCCCTCCCTACCCCCCCCCCCCAAAAAAAAAAATGGTTTCTTTCCCACCCCTCCCTTTCGTTTCACCCCTTGCTAGATTCCAAAAAACACCCTAAAAGGTACCAGAATCTCGTTTGATGGGCGTGGCTCAAAATAATTTTTACCCCTAAGAGGTACCAATTCTAAAAGAACGCATGTCATATTCTGTCCTTTTTTTCGGCTCATACCCTAAAAGGTACTGCGAAAATTCTAACGGTGGTCATTTTAGATTTCCGTACCCTAAGCGGTACCAATCTACAAATTTTGACCCCTAAAAGGTACGACGAGCACCCCCGTCAATTTTATATAGGAGTCCCCCCACCGGGTGTGGAACACTGAGGAGATAACATAGGTACGTATTGCTTAATAGTTTCTTCTTCGTTGATAGAAATCACTTTGGCATTTCCCTATGCTCCTTTTAAAAGTCCAGTTTCTGTTTGTTTGTTTTTTTATTTCGCTGGTTTCTCGGAAGGCTCGGAAAGACTTCCGTAATTTCTAGGAATACCTAAAATGTTTGTTATATAAATCATTTAATTATTCAGTATTTATCGGGTGAATATGGAAGAAAAAACTATAGGAACTGTTATAGCAAGATAAAACAAATTGAAAATACTTGATAAAATTCAACACTGTTGTCCATGTTGTAAAAAAAAGAAACATTTTTATTTTTGCGTAGAGCCGAGCCCGATTGCAGACTTTACATTTTGCCTTATTATTTACCATATTAACTCATTGTGATTGGTCAATCTCCATGCACCAGTACTGAGTAGCTTTTACCACCAGTAACACCACCAGCATAAAAACCTTGTCCACGCGTGTTCGCGCGTCGGTTAGAGAGAAAGGAATTCTGGGATAGTAGTTGTATGAAAGGAAAATGGCGGCAAGTGGTACTGATGGTTTGGCTGAAAGCGGGTAAGTCTGGTTCTCTTTTAACGATAAATTGCTTATTTATAGTTTTTATAACGAAGCAAAAGTTTGTGATTTGTTTCCTTACCCAAGAGTTGGCTGTTATTACAGTTGAAATAATAGACAAGAAATGGTAATGCTAGATCTAACCGGATCTAACGAAGCAAAGCATAACATGTCGATCGAAATCGATCATCGAAAACGTAGTCGATAATACTCGATATTTGTCGATAATTGTCAATAATCGACAATATGATAAAATGATAAAAGTCGATAATCACAAGATTTTAACAAAAATTGAGACAATTTTTAACCATACCAAGTGAGGCAGAAGGCAGGGAGAAGCAAAATGCATAAGCTTAATTAATGTATGGGGTTATACGGAAATCTTGCCCATACGTCCGAAAGTTTTTCGGGGATTTGAGCTGAAAAGATTTATTTTGCTGCTTTTGCTGCTCCTCATGTTTGTTTGAGCTTGTAACACAGCGTACTGAATCCGGGTTAAGGTGGCTCGGGTGTAATCTGGACATTCAAACACCATGGCACGATGGCAATAACGCGATGACTTCGTCATCGCTTAAAAAGGAAAATAAACGGAATATTGATATCGGGTATAATGAAACTACAGCTGAGAATGCACATCAGGACAAACTGTAAACTCAACATTTTGCTATAATGAACCAAGGTTTATAGAATAATATTTTCCTTGGTTGGGAAAAGATTTGAGAGCACTTACAGCTATTCCCATGCAGCAAGTCTCCAACGTATTTTTTTACAAACTGGGTGGAACTCTCAATCAAATAGCTATAAAAGGCGGCAAATTGGCAGATCAAAGATTACATCACAGTCTCTTATTTTTTCTTCTCAGGCTAGCGCCCTAGTTCCTCGTGACTCATGCCATTCTCGGATTGATCGCGCTCGACTGATTTAAAGAAATATAAGAGACTGCTCGCAGTCTACATCAGCTGTAAACTTAGTGATCTAATGTGTTATGAATGCGAATCCAGTGATAACAAATTTGTTGTAAACAAATAAAAACAACAATAAGCTTAAAGATATTTAGCATTTGGAGTCTTTAATGCAACATTAAAATCCATCTAAAAGGATTTTTCAACCGAGGCACATATTTTGATGCGTATCTACCTTGAAATAATACAATTTAGTGTTACTTAAGTATGTGTTCCACGATGGCAGTCGGGAGGTGCGAGTTCAAGTCATGTTCAGTACCCCTCTTTTTTTTTCTTTTTTTTTTTTGGATTGGTCATTAAAAATCCTTACATTTCATTTGAAAAAAATATCTGACCATGTCAGTGTGAAAACATGAGCTTGCTGCAATATTGCGTTATGCGTTAGCATTTGTTATTCACGGGTTGGCTCTTAGGAGCCTTTGATTTGTCCATTCATGTGATCAATAACTTTTCTCTTTTCTTTTCTTCTCTTTCTCTTTTTTATCCATAATATATAATTCATGCATTTTTTCTCCCCAAGATGAGAAATTGTTGGCGGCAGTTATTTTTACTTTCCTTCAAATTGCAAATTTACCACCATTGCCAGATATATGTCATGTAAAGTTAACGATACTATCAAGAGTGTTATGACCATTTTTGTGCAGTGTATCAATGTGTTCAATTATAAATAGCGGTGAGTGATATTTGGGACAATTTTAAATTATTACTTGAAGTATTTATATCAAATACCCCAAGAAACCATTGTTTGTTGTATTACCTATACTAATGATGTGCAATGCCAGGCTGCACAAGAATATCTTCCTCTAAGTTACCCTTTGATTGTTATTTCTATTCATACAGTGCAGTAGATAATGGTGGACAGTTTTTTACTTTTTTCTGTATTGCAGTGTCAAAGTTCAAGGCTTCCTGTGATGTCCAGGCCAGCAAAGGTAACAAGAATTTGATATATGAATTATTCATCTTCTGTCTCTATTTTGTTAGTCAAATTACCATGTGTTTAGTATGTAACAGGGCTAGACATCTGTTCAGCTGACTCACTAGCCACCGGGCTAGTGACCTTTAGAAACTACTACCCCGCAGTGCATATGTCAGTAGCTTTAGCTCAAACCTTATCACGTCCACAGTGGCTTTATTCCCAAGGAGATATTTCCCCATTTTGGCAAAAGCCACCTGAGAGAACAGCACTGTTAGCTACGATTGATGTTGACAGGAGTGAGTACACATAAACAATTTGCCAGCAACATTGTTAAGCGCATGGGGACTGACAATTATTGCTTCAATGAAAAATTCTAGCCTCAGGCTACCTGGCTAGCGGAGATGTTAAACCCTGTGTAATGTCAATAATAACAACAACAATAAGTCAATAGTATGGTCCAACATTGTCCATCCTGCTGTCAAATTAGTTCCTAAGGTCTGTTATTCCAAGTGTCAGACATTATCCTACCCCGGGCGGATAATTCTTTTGTTGTTTCAACGACTGGTCTCATATGTTCCCAACATTGATTAGAAGTGTCAGTAAAATTGGTGGGGATAAATAAAGACATGTCCGATGTCTGTGACTGCCATACTGATTTCTAAGCACATGGTTTTGACTTAAATATATTGTCATTAATGTTTTTGTACTACCATTATCAGTTGAGCAAGGCACGAGCGATGTTTGGTGACAAAGTTTTGCTGTTAAAACTGCATTGTTGTCAATGGCAACTTGCTACGTTTCCAACGGTAACTTGTCTGTCATTGAACCTCATCAGTTATTTTGCACGTTTTGTTACTGATAACGTGTACAACAGACAAGTTACCATTGGAAATGTAGCAAGTTGCCCTTGACAACAACGTAGTTTTAACGAAAAAACTTTGTCACCAAACATACCGCTTGTGCCTTGCTCAACTGATAATCGTAGTAAGTCAGGAATAGTTGCCAACCATCCCAGTGGGACTTGTTGCAAAAATAGAAACGCTTCCAATCTTCAGACTTATCCTTCCAAATGATGGAGGATATCAGTGTCTATGATTTCTTTTATCATAATTCGGCAAAATGTAAGAAGATAAGGAAATAGCAAAATCCCAGATCATCTGGAATTTTCCTGACATGAAAACCAGGCTTTGACATGCATTAGCTGTCTGCACTCTGGGACTCAGGGCAGTGAGTGGTGAAAAGCCAAAGCTTGCATCACATTTAATTTATACTAAATTTAGTATGCTTCATGTGGGTTTACATGATGTAAGGATATGGTATGGTTCACGCATGTGTACATGAAGTAGGGAGTGGTGTATCATGAATGTGGGAAGCCAAATTTTATTACTGGTAAATGCGTGGTGTTGTGGTTTATTCCATTCCCATCGAGTTTTAGTTTTATCGTGGACTCTACATGTACATCTGGCCACGAGGATGTGGGGAAAAGTGTAACGATCATCTGGAGTAGCCACGTGTTTGAGAGATTTCAACATTGGAGGAATTTGGCTGTTTGATGTGAACAGCGATCCGAGCAGTGTGGGTAGCAAATGGAAGCGTTGGCTTCGGATTTTTTAGCTATATGCGCATGGGAAAGGTCTTACTTTAGTTCCTGATAAGGACTACAACAAAGCACAGCGACGAGCTCTTCTTTATTGTGCTGGACCGGAGGTCCAAGATATTTTCAGTGTTTTACTGGATACGGGCAGTGCGAAGGATCACCACAAAGCCGAAGATGCTTTAACCAGACATTTTGTCACTCGAGTTAATATCCCGTACGAACGGCATTTGTTTCGAGAGATGGTACAAAAGAAACATGAAACAATTGATTAGTTTGCTGTACGCTGGGCCTTAGGGATGGCATTTTCGTACAATTCAGTACTTAATGAACAGGAAAAATTAATGTTTTGCAAAAGATAAACAAAATTAAAACACTTTTTAATATATGGTTACAAAAAGACCTCTCACTCTATGGAAAAATAACGTTAGGTTTGTCAAAACTTATTTTCTCGAGTGCCAGTATCCATACACCACCTGATGTTATAGACATAGTTAAGGTTACAGTGTACCTTCAGATCGAAAATTTATTAAAAAAAATTTTTTGGCGTTAAAATAAAGTTTACAGAATGAACTTTCATCCAAAAAAAAAAGTATCGAAAAATAGTGAAAATTGACGGAGAAATGACGGTATAACTTTTGTGGGCGGAGTTTGTTTATTAAGCAATATGTTTTTTTAAGCGCCGTTTTCTCAAAGTTAATTTTTCGCTTGTTGGGGACACTTTAAAGAGCTACAACTTAAAGGAAATTTGTTCGATTTTCCTTAAATTTGGACAGAAGCTAGGCTAACATATAATCAACAAAAACGAATTTCTTAATTCCGAAAACTTTTTCGTCAAGAGGCATTTCCGTGCGATCATTCCAATTTTTTCTCCCCTTTTCGAAAATATTCTGTAACTTTTCACTGCAATTGAATATGGAAAATCGCCGACACGTTTTTTTAGCGCTTCGTGTCTGGAAACCCGAGAACAAATCAAATTAGCAAAATATAATAATCGCTTTGAGTTATAGCGTTTTAAAGCTGATTCGGACGTTCGAATTTAGACGTCGTAAAAAATTCGACAATTCATTTTATTACCAAATGGTTTCCATATTTAGATAGCCAGCTCTATAAGCTTTAATTTGATATCTGGGTTTAGGTATATTAAGTGTAATCTTAAGACGCTAGAGCTGTTATACTGGAGACACCCCCGAAGGTACACTGTAACCTTAATAAAGTAATTGCTGATTTCATCTGGAATGGTATAAGACCTAAATTACAGTATCTAAAAAAGGTAGGCGGATCATTTATCTTTGATTGCAGTTATGATGTAAAGCTTTTGGAACTGAAAAACATACCAGTCTTTTACATTGATATCCTCAAAGCCTGGGCTGAGATCCAGGGCTCTTCTGAAGTCCACTATAAAATCCGTATTGAAGACATAATTTTATGGAATATTAAACATATTACTATAGACAGCAAATCAATATACTGGAAGGATTGGCATGATGATGGCATAAGAATAACATGTTTCTTACATTTAACAAATTCTGCTTGAAAACTGGTCTCAACTTTACTAAACTGTATGGTTTGATATCTGCTAATAGCTATTCTTTGTAAATGGAAATATGCTCAGAGATCAGTTTGTAACATAAATACACCAGACACGAAAGACAAAAGTTCTGTACAAGCCAATAAACTCACTTGTAAGCGTGCTTGAAATATTTTTATTCAAAGAAAATTTGAAGAACCACTAGCCAATACTAGGATCTGTAGACAAGGAGTAGATGCTTATAAGCTTAATGCAATTTACATGCCTCCATTTAAGATAACTAAAGAAACAAAACTATGCATGTTTCAATTTAAGATCATTTATCATATTCTACCATATGGTAATAGATTATACAAAATGAAGATCGTAGACTCTCCTCTTTGTAATTATTGTAACTTGCTAGAAACAGTGAGTGTCACATGTTAGTTACCTGTAGTATAAGTCAAAAGTTTTGGGTCGATGTGATTAGCTGGTGGAACAACCAAAGTGGCGATTGCTATTCAGTAGATGAATTATGTATAATGTATCAGGCTACAATCCTGAAGATCCCAAAACCCACATATTTAATTATTTCATCCTACTTGGCAAGAGACATATCTTTCTGCAAAAAAATAGAGCACAGACTCCTAAATCTCTCCCTTTTTTTTGATTTTGTAAGAGATAGGATAATTGGCAAAGATCAGTTTTATATTCTAAAGGCCAAAAAGTAAAGTTTTTGTCTCTATGGAAGCCACTCCTTTCTTTACTTTAAGATGTAATGTATAAACGTGTAACGGAAGCTTATGTGTTGTAGTTCAAATTTATCCTTGGTTCAAATTTTATTTTCCTTTGTTTTTGGCTTTGGAAATGTATGATAATGAGTTTTAAACAAAGGAAAATAAAACTTGAACCAAGGATAAATTTGAACTACAACATATATTTTAACGTTTTGTAGTATAATGTAAATTTGCAATGTAGGTTAAAGATACATATGTTTAAGTCTTATGAATTTTGATTAAAAACAAATATATGTAATTTTCAAAAGTAATATATACAGGCTAAAGTTTATTAAGTAAAATTTTAGAAGTGTTGTGTAAGTACAGTTTTTTTAAGCAGTGTTGTATGTTATTGATAAATAAATTTCAAGTTAATAAAAAAGCAGCAGCTACAAACAAAGGTTTGGTGGCCCAGAATTGACAAAGAAGCTGAAGCTTTCTGTAAGACATGTCATGGTTGTCAAGTCGCATGAGTAGACCAAGTAATTTGAACTGTTGCAAATGACTGAACTGCCAAAAGGACTGTCCCAGGACATTGCAATTGAGTTTCATGGGTCCTCTGCCATCAGGAGATTACATTTTTGCAGTGACTGATTACTACAGCGGATATGTGGAGGTTAGCATTTCAAAGAGGAACACAGCCAATGTCGCAATCAGTAGTTTAGAGAAGCTGTTTGCAATTCATGGATTACCCTACACACTGACCGGTGACAATGGTCCTCATTTTGTTGCAGACTCCTTTGAGATGTTCTTAAGGAACAATGGCATTGAGCATAGGAAGACAACGTCCTTGTTACCACAGGCTAATGGGGAACAGAACGTCAGAACAGACCACTGCTTAAGAGAATGCAAATCGCTCAAGTGGAAGGGCAGGATTGGAAAGCAGCTGTGCAAACTTATTTAGTTGCATATCACAATACACCTCATCCAAGAACAGGTGTGTGCCCATCAGAGATGTTATTCCGAAGGAAACTACGCACTGAACTACCAGATTTGCGGGAGGCTGCTAAACTAGATGAAGAAATGAGAGATCACGATAGAGACAAAAAGGTGAAAATGAAAGAATATGCGGACAGAAAGAACAATGCCCAAGAAGGTATCATAACAGAAGGCGACAAAGTTCTTCTAAAATAGCAGCGAGTAAATTTATAAATCACCTCATTGCCAATAGATGACCTTGGGAACTGGTGCCTTTAAGGTTGGTGCGGGGTCTAAACAATTCAGGCAGAGCAAGAAGGTATTCACGGCAACCCTGTTAGCAGGAACCACCCCTACAAGCAGCCGCCAACTGTCACTGTTGTACACTGATAGAAGTTCAGTGGAAAAAACCTATCTGACCCAACACTTACCTACGCCCATAAACCACGAGGGAGGGAAGGGTGGAAGCCATAATCTGCCAAGATTCGCTAGCAAGATGGTGAGTTTGTGATACAAAAAGATCAGTTCCAATGCAGAGAGAAAAGGAATGCAGTGCAAATTGCAAAACAAGCAGCAAGCACTCAAGGTAACCCCCCAGGTCACAGATACTAATAGGGGGAGGCCACTGACCACATTAACTTGAGGCTAACATTGCCTAAATTAAATTTAGCCACAATTAAATAATTTTTTATTGTAATGCCTTTCAGTAAATTTAAATTTACCGTCCTCTTGTTTTAGGATTCATTCTTTCCTAGCACAGCCTCTACATCACAGGAAGACCTAGAAAATGGTGCAAGTTCTACTTCCAGCAGGAAATTGAGAGTTACTTTGTTAAGTAGTGAATGGAAATCCACAAAAGGGGGCTTGTCAACCATCAACCGAGAGCTAGCCATTCAGTTGGCAAAACATCCCATTGTGGAAGTCAGTGTTTATCTCCCCCAGTGTGGTGAAGATGATAAAAAAGTTGCTGCAAACCACAATGTCCATCTTATCGAAGCAGAAGAAATGCCAGGATTAGAACCAGATCTCTGGTTGTCCTCTTTACCAGATGGCCATGCTGTGGACTGTGTGATAGGACATGGAGTCCATCTTGGTCGACAAGTTCAAATTATAAAGCGTCATCATACTTGTAAGTGGTTTCAAGTCGTTCATACTGCCCCAGAAGAACTTGGAATGTACAAAAGCTATGCACACACCATTTCCAAAGGTGAGAAAAAGCATCAGGTAGAGGTGAAACTCTGTGAATTAGCTGATCAAGTTGTAGCCATTGGACCCAAGTTAGCTGACACTTTCTCAGGTTACCTCCGTTCATGTGGAAAGGATCAAGATGTTTTCAATCTCACCCCAGGCATTTTCTCTGAGTTCGCTGATGTCAAGCAGGCCACTGAAGAAATAGGAACTTTCAGTGTTTTAGTTTTTGGGCGTGGTGATAGTGAAGACTTTCAGCTAAAGGGCTATGATATTGCTGCGCAAGCAATTGCTAAGTTGAAAGACATGACCTACAAACTTGTGTTTGTTGGTGCACCAAATGGAGAAGAGGAGAATGTAAAAGAAATGTTTCTTCAGCAAGGTATTGATCGCAGCCAACTTAGGGTGCGTCGTTTTAAAGACAGTAGGGAGCAGCTAGCTGAATTATTTTGTGAGGTGGATCTTGCTGTAATGCCATCACGAACTGAGGGCTTTGGGCTTGCTGCTCTTGAAGCTTTATCTGCGGGTCTGCCTGTTCTGGTTAGTGGGAATTCTGGTCTCGGAGAAGCTTTGAAGAAAGTTCCTTATGGTGTACATGTAAACTGTGTAGTGGAATCAGAAGATCCTAAGGAGTGGGCCAAGGCAATCGCAGCTGTTCGTCAGAAAGACAGGAAGTCACGACTTGAAGATTCCAAGGTCCTTTGTAGAGAATATGCAGAAATGTACAGCTGGCGGGAGCAGTGTGATAAACTTGTAGAAAGAATGATGAACATTTCCCAAGGTAAGAAGTAGTTTCTCTTTTTAATTTTATGGAATGCTGACTAAACAACACATAAAACAATTTGTGATAATAGTCCAGAAATAAAAACTGTTCACTTCCAACAGAAACAGTCTGATTTTTGCATACTGAACCAGACTGGATTTAGTTCATTAGACAATAAGCTTTTCTTGTACACACAAAGGTTTCTAAGCTACAGTGTATGGAATTGCCGTAACAGTAGGTTCAAGATTGTGTCAAATTACCGGCATGTGGGAATTGAAGAATCTGTGTCGCACATAAATTAAAAAAATGATGTTTATTATTATTATTATTATTATTATTATTATTATTATTATTATTATTATTATTATTATTATTGTTGTTTTTTTTTTGGGGGGACAATGCAGATGATCAAAATTCATTTATGATAGCCCCTTATAAGAAATCTTCACATTCTTTGAGTCTTCATGAATGTTAGTTTGAATCTAAATAAGGTGAACAATACAAAAGTCTACTACAGTAGGCGACAAAAATAATTGACACACTGTATACCAAAAACGGTTTTTGTGCCATATTTAACACTGTATCTTTCCTTTTACTACACTCTATCGCATCAGCCCCTGTCCCCCCATCCAATGTTGTAGGATTGTAGCGACAGACCTGACTAAACGATACACAACATTGTCTGGGGGAAGGGGTCTGAAATACGTCTTGTCCCGAAGAAAATGGGGTTCAAAACGACCATGTGTCTGTGTGGACAATATTCATTTGTCGCCTATTGGTAGCAACATGTAGATCAAACTTAGTTACGATGTCAGTGAGGCCTGCAAAAATATAGACTTCATCGGCACTGACTGGCAAGTAATCTGATAAATGTTTATACGGTATTCCGAATTATAAAATTCAAAGTGAAGCGACGCAAGTGTTCACTAGCAGGCTTTTATTCCACGGAACATCTATCAAAACCATATTTACAAATGCGTAAGACTTAGTTAATTCATAACAAAATACATCGCTGAATTATTGCGTGTTCGATCAGATCAATTTTTATACAATGAAATATAAATCAGACATAAATGTAAACACTAAAACACGACACTTTGAACTCACTTACAAGCCACCAAGCGGTTAAAATTTTCAGAATCATTCAATCGCTGGCAAGACACTGAACTAAGAACCTTAATTATTATGTATATACTTGAGTTCAAACATTCTGAATAAATAAATAAGTACACTATCAAGGCGCCTTGCCACTAAAAATATACCATCCACATTCAATTCGCGAGCCGCCTGAAAAACACTACCTCGGATCCTTGGGGGGGGGGGGGACTCCCATATAAAAATGACGGGGGTGCTCGTCAGAAATTTTCGAAATATACCCTAAAAGGTACCAGAATCTCGTTTGATGGGTGTAGCTAAAAAATTTTTTACCCCAAAGAGGTACCAATTCTAAAACAACACATGTTATATTCTGTCATATTTTTTCGGCTCATACCCTAAAAGGTACTGCGATAATTCTAACGGCGGTCATTTTAGATTTCCGTACCCTAAGCGGTACCAATCTACAAATTTTGACCCCTAAAAGGTACGACGAGCACCCCCGTCAGTTTTATATGGGAGTTCCCTCCCCCCTCCCCCGGGCCTCGGATTTGGATAAAATATCTGTATAATTTAGAAACTTTAAGCTAGCAAGCTGCCAAGCAGCAAAGACATATATCCTTTGCATGGAAAAAAAACTTTATTGGAAAACCGGGTTCTCTGGACTAGGAAATCCAGGCAGGAGGGGGGGTCTAGTGGGCCAGGAAATCCGGGCAGAGGGGGACAGGTCAAAAAATCTTGCCTACCATCAGGATAACCCAATATGTAATAGAAATAATTCACGGTATGGGAAGTATTAGACTAGTGTAGGTTTGATCGGGAATCAATAAATTAAATATTCTAAGCGAGTACAGAAAAATTGGTAGCTTCAATCAACATGTCTTGAGTGATGGTGAAATGTGTGTCATGCAAAATTTGTTGGGGGAGGGGTTGCGTGACTCGTTCAAAATAAACCATAAAACTTTCTTTTGTATGCGCATGAGTATAGGCTACCTGTAGCCTCTTGTTTTTCTTTTTTTGTGTGTCACGATTTTGCATGCAAATTTGTGCACGCATATTTTAAATTGTGCTCTTCCAGTTCGTAGCTTTGCCATTTACCGGTACACTTTCTGTTCAGCGACTTCCGGCTACTCTCACTTCCGGTAAAACAGCGTTTCTGAGGTGCCACGGCAGCGTCTCCTACAAGACTACTTACACAACTTATGTTCACCTTAGGTATATATGACAGTCAGAATAATCACTGGCTTCATTGTGGTACAGCCTTCCTTTACAAAACATTCAATAGTAAACAATGTGGTTTGCAGGAACGATGACTGAATGAAAGGAGTAACTCTTCTCCATGTCAGACATCTTCTTATCATGTTTAATATATATATATCATAAAACTTTTTACACATGTGCATGAGTATAGGCTGCTTGGAGCCTCTTGTTATTTGGACATAATAAACTACTGAAAAACGAAAAAAAAAAAATTTCATGAGGCACTTTAATCTTCAATATTTCTTATTTCTCTTAATTTTACCAATCCTTTGAGAAAAACTATTTCCTCCCAAACATACCCAAAATCACCCCAAAATTTACAAAACACACCATAAGATGAGCAGAGAGTTGTTAGATTGCTTGAAACAAGAACGAAATATTTCCATTAAAGCCATGTCGAGTGGCAGAAAAATGGCGTTTATGTCTACCCCCGCCTTAAGCTGAACTTTTAAAGAAAATCCTTGATGTGATCAACATCAAGCTAATATATGTCAAGAAATCCACGAGTTCAAAACGTCTGCCAGAGATATGAATGAAAACAGTAATTTTATGACGTTATAGGACAATAACAAGCTTAGCACCGAAACGAGGCTACGCCTCGTGCATATCTAAGAAAATGTGTCCGACATGGGAGGAAAAGAGGCTGTCGCCTTTTATATATAGCTTTTAGCACCATAAGCTTCTCAGAGCTTCCTCGTGCGGGTGGACCTGTGAGGGTGGGACTCTGCAGAGACTCTGCACCCAGTAACTCTACCCCTTTGAGGGGGGTAGGGGGAGCAGAGACGGGGAGCATTTTTGCTGAAATTATTTATTTATTTATTATTTATTATTTATTAATTATTTATTTTTGCTGAAATTATTTATTACATGTTAAAACATGCTAAAAAGGCACGTACAACTTGTATTTATACCAAATGGATGTGTTTTGCACAGTAAATTGGCTGTAACAAGAAACGAAGAAAAGCTTTTGTTTTTGTGAACAATGAAATCAACCAAGCGGTGCAAGTCGCTGGTTCCAATAAAGTGATTTGCTTATTAGATCATGGCTTTCTGCATTGAAGTTTCAATTAGCAAAATATTTACGCTGCTCCATCTTCTTAGTTAAAGTTGCAGTTGATGAAAGTATAACTGTGTTTGACACAAGGAAAGAACTCCACTGTTACTATGACAAGTTCCCATTTAAAGTCCTTACTTGCCATTTTAAATACAATCTCCATCAATAATCATTTGGGACAATTGACATTTACTGAATATAAGCGTGGATTGCCCTTCCCCGTTTACAGTGTTGAAAATAAGTCATATGTTTGCAAAACATGAATGATTTTGAACTTTGTAAAGGAGGAGAAGGGGAAAATGATACAAGTGTCCCAACCATCTCGACTGAGATTGTAGTTATGTTTTCTTTGGTTTAAAAATGACAAGTTATGTTACCATTGACTCAGGTTTTGGCATTTCCAATCAGGCATGTCAAGAAAAGAAAAGCAGAACAAACATACAAAGTTAAAACTTTTTTTTCAGTTTGTTTTATTAATGAATCAAGACAGTTTATGCTGCAAAGTTTACTAGCACCTAAATTGCAGCATTTTACTTGCCTAATTGCTTGTAAGGCAATAGAAAAAGTGTATAATGTAGTGTTAAACACTCATATTGTTTTTGTGGTATCCACATCTTTTTTCCAACAGCTCTTGTTTCATTGCGGATTGACTGTGTGGGCATTGCAGGGTCTGGTCCAGTAGAAGGAGCTACAGGAACGGTAGTAAGCTCGCATGAATCTCAAGAGGTAGTCCAAGGTGCAGAAATTGTAATAACTGGCATCGAGAGTCGACTGGAGGCAGAGAAAAAGGAACAGTTAGAAAAACAGGAAGCTTTGTCGGGTGCATTTGGATACATAGCTAAAATTGACGAACGCGTAGATTTTAATGAAGACGAAATTTACCAATTTAAAGAAAGGCAAAGTAACCTAGAGATAACTGTATGGTCTTCAGCAGACGAACAAGCTAGTTTTACCTCAGAAGTAGGGGCTTCAAAAATCGGACAAACTCGTTTGGATTCTAGTCTTAAAGCACTAAAAGCGGGTAGTTACAATGGAACAGCTAATACTAAAATTTTTCAGGTACCCAGTCGCAATCGTTGCTTTTGTGGTCGTGATAGTGAGCTAGGAGCCATTGCAGGTCAGCTAAAAAATACCCAGGGTGGTTGTGTTCATTTAGCTATTTGCGGTCTTGGGGGTGTGGGTAAAACGTCTCTTGCTGTAGAGTTTCTCTGGCGGAACGAGAAAGAATATCCAGGGGGAATTTTTTGGATTTCGGGCGAAAATAACAATCTTTTTCAAAGGTCCCTTGGTGAAATGGCGCGCCAAATTGGAACGTTTGAAAACGATTTCTATAACTCCTTGTCGAGAACCCTTGACTGGTTGGGAAAACGCAAAGAGTTGTGGTGTTTAGTCGTTGATAACCTTGACGAGCTACAAATGTCCACAGAAATGCGTAAACTGCTCACTGGTCACTGGAAACACACGGCCCGGGGTCACATAATCATAACTACAAGGAGGGAAGTTTCAGAAGTAGGAGAAGAAACAGGAGTTGATGAACAATCTTGTATTGAGTTGAAATGCTTGACAGAGGAGGAAGGCATTCATTTTCTACGGATGCGAACAGGTAAAGATGAGGGAGAGGATAGTGACATGCGTGAGCTGGTGAGAGAGCTTGGAGGACTTCCCTTAGCAATTGATCAAGCTGGGGCCTTTTTGCAAGGGCTCAATCTAACTATTAAAGAGTATGTGAAGAAATATAAGGAGAAGAAACTGTTACTTTTGAAAAAGAAAAAAGCCCGACATCATGTAGAAAACACCACTTCTGAGCGGTTGGCTGTCCACACCACATGGATGTTGAATTTTGATCACATCAGTCGCATCTCAGAAGACATGGAAATTGGAGAAGCCCCCACTCTTTTTATGCAGGTGTGTGCCTTCCTTGGCCCGGATGATATCCCTCATGAATTGATCAATGAGGGGCTGAACAAGGAGGGCAGTTCAACAGTGGAAATTGGTTTGTTGGATCAGGCTGAGATAGCGTCCCTGCTTACTAAGTTTTCCCTGTTTCAAAGATACGGGACAAATTCATTCAGTGTTCATCGCTTAGTACAAGAAGTGATCCAAAACCAACTGGAAAAAGAACAAACCAAGTTGAATGTTCTTTTTTGTGCAGTAGGTGTCCTTTACCACGCGCTGAAAAATACACGCTCGCCAGCAGAAGTGTGCGAAAGTTTTGTTGAAGATGCTGTTTTTAGTGTCGAGAATCCCCCTTCATTGCAGCTATGGGGTAAGTTGGCATTGCATGCCACCTATTTGCAAGAGCATCTTCGCACATTTTCAGGGAAACATCAAGAATCGGCCCATACCTTGCTATATACAGAAGAAACCGTACGTATCTTTAATGAAGCAGGGATCTTTTTCAGCGTTTCTCAAGAGAAAGTCAAAGCGCAAGAAATTCAGCAGTTGAAACTTGACTTTCTAGTGAACCTTACAACGTCCCGAGAGGATGGCACTAGACTGCCAAACTATTTCATTGACGTTCCTTTAAAAGACAGGGACTGCAAGCTGATATCCCACTGTATGCGCCAACCAGCTACTGAAGGCAATTCCGTAGATGAAGCAGATTCTTCTCGTACGGAAAGAGAGGAAAATGCTAACCTGCTCAGAGAACATGGAAACCTTGCAGTAAAAGATAAGAAGTTTGAAGAAGCAGCCAAGCTTTATTCGAGTGCTATCAATTTGTCAGCTGGGGACTATCGATTCTTCGCCAACCGAGCTCTCTGCCATTTAAAACTTGGTCAGCCGCAGCAAGCTCTAGATGACTGTGAAAAGTCCCTTACTTTGAAACCTTATTACAGCACGGTACTGCAACGCAAGGCTTGGGCTCTCCAAGAACTTGTTAAAAGTGGAGCTAGTCACCTAGTGGGACAAAAGAGGGCGGCACTGGCGTTGGCACTTCACTTTGGCGGCCCCAATCTTCACCAGGACAAAACGTTTAATGAAATGTTTCCAGAAGTAGGCACACACTCGACCAGACAAATCAGCAATGGTGCACAATTGGCTCATGCTCTAATGACGACACAAGGCAATGAAACCCTGTTATTGCATGAAGGAGAGTATAATTTAGCTCAGTTTGTCACTTTTATGGACCTCCAGATTGTCGGTCTAGGACAGGACGTCGTGTTAAACTGCAAAGAACATTTTGAAATTGCCTTTTCCAAGTGCTATTTTGAGAAAATTACATTTAATTTCTCAAAACAATATACTGGTCTTAGCTGCCAAGGCAAAGACGTAGTTATTCACATGAAACATTGCAAATTGTCTGGAGGATCATCCAGTTGTGAGGACTATCCAGAATGTAATGGTGGACCAGGATGTATAGCGGCCTCTTTAGGAAAGCCTGTTTGTGATCGTACTGGCAAGTTTGGAGATTCGAAGTCAAAGTCTGGTATTGGCGGTATCCCTGGAGTCCAGATTCTGAATGGGAGCTCCGCACTTTTTGAAAACTGTGCAATTCATGACTGTGGAGGTGGTGGTGCTCTAGTTGTTGGCAAAGGTTCCCACATGGAAGTCAGAAAATGTGAGGTTTACAAGAACCATCAAGCTGGCTTAGAAGCAAGAGAAGGTGGTCAACTCGTTGCATCTGAAAACAGGATATTTAATTGTGGTTTCCATGGTATCCTAATCGGCCCGAATGCAGGAGAATGTGATATTAATGGTAACAAGATTTTCGAAAATGCAAGAGAGGCTATCTATGCCTTGAGCAACAAGAATACGATAAAAATACGCAAAAATGATGTCCACCACAACAGACACTTTGGCCTTTCTCTGGATGATAATTCTCACCTTCAGATCAGTGAGAACAACATATTCGATAATGGATTCTGGGGGATCCTTGCCAAATCACGAACTTCAGCCAGCATAACAGGAAATGTCATCTCGGGCAACAAATGCGGTGGTATTTTCATCGGTATAAATTACTCTGGACTAGTTCATCTGGAATCAAACATCGTTCGAGACCATAGTGGCCCGTGGCTAGAGTATAGAAATATACCCAGTGGGGATTCCATAATTGAACTGGCTAACTTACTTACTGATGAGTCTGTTCTTCAAGATCTTCCACCTGGGGAAAAACAGTTTTATTCCAACCCGCCCATCCTTGGCCGTAACAAAGAATTTAACAACAAAGAAGGCATGCATCACCCCAGAGAGGTAATTGAGCGATTTTACAGTGGTTGTACGTTTTGCCGTCGCTCAGGAGATGAAGTACTTCGCCTCACAAAGTGTCCTACGTGTCATATTGCATCGTATTGCAGCAAAGAATGCCAGGTTAAACATTGGTCCACGCATAAGACATTATGTATCGCCCTGAAAAGTCGTTATTCTGTAACAGTCAAAATGTTTCCGTTAGTGAAGCCAAGGGAAACACCGCTGCGAACATTTGGTACTCATTTAATAGGCCGCCGGGAGTTCATCGTCAAGACTCAAACCCAAACTTTAAATAGCCACCCGTTACAGTTGCTGTTCCTTTATGACAAAAGCCGCACCATATATTGTAATATTCAAAGCCCGGAAATTTTCAGCGTGATAATGGAGTGCGGCGTCCTTGAAGAGTTAAACAAATTCACAAGCAAAAAGGTCTTTTTCTGGGCCATGTTTGCTGAGAAAGGAGAGAAACTGAATATTTTTCTTGATCACTTGGCCCCTTATCAAGAGTGGTAGCCGTTAAATATCACTATCCATCTTAGAGATCGTTCGCTCAAGACAACTTGGTTCAACTACCAAGAAAAATGGAGGTGGGGCGTATGGCAGAGCTACAGTGAGTCAAGGAGAAGAGGTGGGGAGGGGGGGCTTTCTTTTACATATATGGAGAAAGTCTCACATGGTCGAGTTGCAATCAAGAATTAGGTAGGCTGCGTAGGTGACGGTATTGGCAGCGGTGCCAACGGTGTCGTGATGGATCCTATTCTCCTTGGGTTGTGCCAAAACTTTGCTCTCACGAAAGCAATCCGGCTAGCTACGCATGCAAGGAGAAGGGCACAAGGAGGCAGGCCATTTTGTACGAGCAATAGGGGTGTTTTTGACAATCCTTTGGCTAAACCATTGGTCAGAGAAAAAAGCGCTTGCCCCTTGTACACAAGGAGACAGCCCGAAATGGCGGAGCTACAGCAAAAGAAAGAGGGGGTTCCCGGGCACGCATGGAGGCAAATATACCGAGCTACAAGAAGAGGGGTGCTCCGCGCAAGTATGGAGGCAGACCTATAACGGAGTTGTAGGCAACAGGTGAAGGAGGTATTCATAGACCAATCAATATATGTGGAAAGTGAACCCATAGACATGAAAGAACTGCACGAGAAACCGCTTCAGTGAAGGTAACCTAAGCAAGTACAGGACAGTCAGAGGGACGACGGTACTGTGTCAACTACCGGACGTTATGTCCCAGAGAGAAAATCACGCGCGCGTTACATTTCCCTTAGATCTGAGCTGCAGTGGCATTTTTAAACAATGAAGGGTCTGACAAGAACTGTGCAACTGTAAAAGTCGTTATGATAAAAGTTAACGTCAACATGGCAGTACAACAACACTGCTTTACGTTCCCAGTCCAATGTCGACTTTTTTAATCGCGTGCCGCATTAGTTGCTGAATTCATTTTTCTTCAGTTGCAATGCTCACTCTCCTTCCCAGATTTGATTGAAAGAACCAAAATGAGACACAGTCAGATCCTCTATTTTTGTACCAGCGAGTTTAAACGCTGAATATTGACGACTTAATTTCAAATAGTCCATTTTACAGTTGTGCTTACTGATCCGACACTTCAGACAAAGATCTGGCTGGCTGTTTGTTTTTTAGTCAGAATTGTGCTAAAATTATTGTCAAGTACCTTCACTCGTACACAACGTTCTCTTTGACAGACGTGGCGACATGGTAAAACATTTTAAAAAAATAGCTTCAAATTTTCAAGTTGCAATCCATTTCCACCGAAGACGTCAAATACAGCGTAGTTTCAGTGTCAGAAAAAAAAAAATACTACAAACCCACAATGGAAGGAGGAAACCTTTTCTTGAATCTTTATCACAAATATTTTAAAACTACGATTGTAACTTACTTTAGCTTACTTTTTCTCTCTTACTTTTATTGACGGGTCTGTTCATGTTATGCTTTTTCTTAACAATAGGCTTATAAATTGGACGAATTTAATACCGGTAATTGGTAACGAAACTCGACCATAATTCTGGGTTCCTTTGATAGAAATGTCTCTTAGCATTTCACAGGGTTACTAAAAAGTGTTGACAAAGCCCCGTTAAGAAACAATTACCTTTTTCGTTAAAAAATTCATCTCCACGATTTGAATGAGCCGTATATTTTCTCGTGCTTATACTGTCGCAGCCGGATTGGATAGCTGCAAATTTGCTGTGGGAATAAAAAAAAATTGTTCCAAAAGGAGGATTCCCCGAGACAGGAATTGTTCCTTAACAAGGTCTGAATTGCACCACCCAAAGCCATAGTACTGTTTTAACATAATAATGTTTGAGGCAGAAAAGCCTTATATTCAAAATTGAAGGTTTTAACCTTAAAATTTTATTCTCACATTAACATTGAATAGAATAAGGTGGGACACTGTTTTTAGTGCAATGTCATAAAACACAAAGGGCATTTGGGAATACAAGAGAAAAGTAGAAAAACAAGAACCGAAGGCAAGTGTGTCAGTGTTTCATTAATCTCGCATTCTAAAGTGCTTAATGACATAATACATGGTTTGGCCATCAGTGCAATGCTTTATATTTATAAAACAGTGTAATGGGAGATTTTCCCTATTTTCTTGTACAGTTATTATTTAAATAGCGTTCATTTAAAATGTTACATCAGCCAAATCTAGCTCTTACTTCATGTACATTATATACATCTGTCAATGAACACGTGCGTTTCAGTAGCCTGGATTTCATTAAGAAAACATTTATGAAGCTCAGTCTTTAAAAACGGGATAGAAGTCAGTGTTTCGTTTGATGTAGTTGTTTGCATAAGTGAGTTTTCATTCAAGGAGCTGCAGTTTCTCTTAAAGGAGCTATGTCATGGTGATTTTGAGGTTTTCGGATCAAAACTGCCCCAAATTAAAACTAAGTACCTTTGTCGTACACGAAATGCTTAAAGAACACTAACAGGAAGATATCAAGTGAATTTTAGAAGCGAAAATAAACCATAATCAGAGTTTTAGAGAATTTTCTAAGACACAAGCGATAAGCTTGAAAAAATTGGCCCAATAGTTTCAAGATACAATCCATTTCCATCCTGGCCATCTGCAGCCCAAGTTACTTATTTTTACTCTTAGAGCACTAGTATAATAATTTTAAACAAAACTGGATTCTTATTTTTGGAATTTAACTGAAATAAAGATGTATTTTGGCTTCTTAAAATAACGCTAAAAATGGTGACATAGCCCCTTTAAGATTTCACTCACTAGGTTAACAATGTAAATCTCCAGGTAAACTACAACATTGTAACATGATGCAACAGGTGTTTGCATATCTACATGAAGACTCCCATAAAAAATTTACGAGGTGATTGCCGGAAATTTTCATTGCAACCCTGAAAGGTACAAAAAGGCCATTTTGTTGATGAAGCTCACATTAATTTTCCTGTCAATATATATTTGTAAGGCTTATTGCCTTAAAAGGTATCAGAATAGCTGACAGTGGTCATTTTTACCCCTGTCACTTTTATATGGGAGTCCTCTCCCCCCCCCCCTCCCCCCCGCAAGGGGCACATACCATGTATGCCAACTTCAAACAACAGAGAAGATTGTATGCTCTACTATTTAATTCACTGAATTTGTTAAGATCAGTTGGTTACATAATTTCTGGTCACAACTTTGGTGATGACCTTGGTCAGAATAAACTTGTGTTGCTTTAATTTTTTAAGTTCTTCGAGACTGAGTTGAAGCAAGTTCCAGTTCTTCCTGACGTGCAAGCAAGGAAAAACTTACCATCACAATATATAGTCCTTAAAGTAAAATGAAATATTGTTTAAAAAAATTTTCAAGTGGCGAAGGCGCGCTCCTCTAGGGGTGTCCGGGGCAACCTCTAGTGACGGTTACATTGTTTAATGAACTCGAAAGTTTACCGTTACTGTCCGAAAAATTAAACAATTTCTAAAAATCTGACCGATTTCCGTAAATTGGTGGAAACCGGTATGGATTCGCGCCTGCATGACCTTGCTCCACTGAGCTACAAGGCCTGTGGGAGCTTGGTTAACTGTGAGTTGTAGTACACATATTATCATATTCATCATTTCACGTGTAAAATAGAACTCATAATTACCAAGCTAAAAGTAAGTAGTTAGCTTGAATGTAGACGTCTACTATTTCCTTTGCTTTGTGTGGATGTCTACACACAGGCTATAAACTAAGGAAGTGGTCATATCAAGTATACTCAGAGACGACCCATCTTGTGTAGGGTAGTGGGGATATACAAGACATTACTTATCCGATGAGCCTAAAGGACAAATCCTATATTAGGTACGGATGCAGCTTGCACTGTTAATAAAACGGCACAAGGAGGGTTTTTTGTGGAGAGAAGAGGTACATAAAAAGACTACCATCTTTTTTTGTGAAAAGTTGCTGTCAATAATAATCTTTAGGTAGCACTCTTTTCCTTGTGTCTTTTCACAGCTTTGCAAGTAGCTTTGTGATTCTTCCAGTCTGCTTTTTGACACTCTCTGCAAATATTGAGAAATAAGCCAGTGTTACTCATCAATGTTCAACCCCCTTAGGAGCCCAACCCTTATGGAAATCAGATTATGTAAATAACCCATCTCTATAGAGCGTATGCACTCACGTGGCAAGCAGCTATGCAAATTTATTGGAACAAAAGAAAGTGTTAACATAAGAAAAGCGTTCAAATCCCACAGGATTGTTTTGGTACACCAACATGGCCGCCGTTCTATTGTTTTGGTACACCAATATGGCCGCCGTGACGTCATGTGCATACGCTCTATTAAAAAACTATAATAACGGCAAAACCACAGCGACAAACCAATGAAGACCTGGATCAGTAAAAATATTGAAATAGTTTCGGTAAATACGGCAAACTGATCCTTACGGCAAGAAGAAGAGATTGAGACAAAAGTGAAATAAAAAAACAAATATATTCAACTGTTTTTATTATTTTTCTATAAAAATAAGCGATAAAAAATCACGACGTTGCGACCTCTCCGAGGTCATTTTCAAGTGGATGTAAAAATACAGAATTAGCATAAATATATTACAGTATAAAAACGCTAAAATGTGGTAAAATATGTAAATATAGGTGATAAAAATTACATAAAAACAATTAAACTAATAAATAAATAAAACCAAGCGTTAAAGGACTTTCTAAACAATATTTTACCACATTTTAGCGTTCTCTACATTCTTATGTTTTTATACTGTAATATATTTATGCTAATTCTGTATTTTTACATCCACTTGAAAATGACCTCGGAGAGGTCGAAACGTGATTTTTTATCGCTTATTTTTATAGCAAAATCTTTTACTAAAAAACTACTCATTCGGTTTTTATTATTGCAGTAAAACTATCTGTATGCACAGTGTTATAAAAGCAACACAGGGCGCAAAGCGTAACCTATTATTATTATTATTATTATTATTATTATTATTATTATTATTATTATTATTATTATTATTATTATTATTATTATTTCACTTGTCTCTATCTCTTCTCCTTGCCGTAAGGATCAGTTTTCCGTTTTTACCTACACCATCTCTATTAAAAAAAAAATCCCGCTTGAATTGCAGCGTACTATCAATTGTTCCCGTCGAAAAGCACGTGAGGCCTTTTTAATTCATAGGGGAGCACTTTATCACCAGAAGGCATTAACCGAAGGAACGAACACTGAACTCAGTTTTGTATCTTACACTATATATTATTTTTATCTTATGTTTACAAGTGCGCTGTCTGCATGTCATGTATTAGCCAATCATTTATTACCATGTAATTTTCAAATTTTAGGAGTCGTTATAATGTTTTCTTTCAGTATAGCCCTGGCCCTGAGGAAGACTAGTACAATTAGTCGAGAAATTGGCCATTGAATAAATCTGCCCTTTGCCGTAGTGCCAGCCTTGCATTCAGTTTTCTATCTCTATTAACCCTTCCCTGCCCCACTTCGGAAAAATTTATTAGCGGAGGCTCCATACTCAAAGAACCATGCCCGTCATTTTTCATGGTCATGGCTAGCGGAATGTTTCGCGGACGCGAAGTCATGCAGGGTTAAATCGCGGGCGCGACGTCGTGCAAGGCTAGATCGCAGGCGCGTATGTCGTCGCCCAACATGCGCGTACGCTGCGCGCAAGTGCTTGGTTTCAAAAGTGTAGTTTCGTCTTTAATATCAGAGTAATCACACATTTAAAATAATTCAAAATGGAAAAAGAAAGCTTTAAAGAATACTCAGAAGCCGCTTTAGTGGAAAAAGAAAAACATTAAGGGATAAAATCTTGCTTCGAGGAACTACATAGGTTTTTATCAATGCGGGGCGATATTTCTTCGGACATCAGAACCGAAGAAGCGGAGTTTTAAGGAATTTTTAAGCAGCCGAGGGACTTAACGGTAAAGAAATTACATTTTTCTATCGGAATTTATGTTGATATCAATAGGCCATTTGCACGATGACGTCATATGACTACAACTACCAGGCCCAGTCCACACGTATCCGGATATTTTTGAATCCGCAACTTTTTTGTTGCGGATTGGCCTTCCGTCCACACGTATCCGGCGAATTCGGGCAAATACGATTCGAATATCATATTACCCGAACCATTGATGAAAGTCCCGTATGAGGGCCGTACGCATTTACGCGAGCGGGGCCAGAAAAAGGCGTACCGCCCTACTACAAAAGCGGACGCCCGCGCGCATTAAAATTTCAAGTAATTTTGTCTCCAAATTAGTCATATGATAAAATGCTTATTGACTAAGTTAGGTCGGGCCGGATGGGAAAATATTGGGCTCTCGGTCATGGCGCACGGACCTCGCTGCGCTCGGTCCGTACGCCATGACCTCGAGCCAAATATTTTCGAATCCGGCCCTCCCACTTAGTCAATAAGTACATAATCCGTAACAAAAAAGTTGCGGATTCAAAAATATCCGGATACGTGTGGACGGGGCCCCAGAATCCTTCAGTTTTTTGTTTTGTAGTGCAACTTAGGGCTATTGTCATTTAAACCGCACTGGGATTACAAAATTTAAATAAGAACGGAAAAACGAAATAAATTCTGGTAGTTGTAGTCAAATGACGCCATCGTGCAAATGGCCTATTTGTGACTGACTTTGTGTTCTCGTTAGTTTTGGAGAAAAGTCAATAAAACGTGCTCAAATTCAGTCAGATTGACATCTTGAATTTCGCCATGTGCTCAGCCAGACAGCTCTTCGATGTGCTAATGGTACGCTTTTTGCTTTTAAGCATAAACTAACGGATATTTGAATAAAATTTTTCAAAAGAAGATTTTGTTGTCCATTTCTAACCCGAGAATACGCGAAGCGTAATGAACGGTTATCGCTGACGACGACAATTTCACTCACTAACTCGATCGCTCGCTCGCTCACTCCTTCCATCAGCTGGTAATTCTGCTGACCAACGCGTAACTAAAGGCTTTCGTGGCAAAGGAATAGTTGACCGTCGAAAAAGAGGACATTTTGAAAGCTCTAGTGTTTTGTATTTGGAGTCCTTTAATGGACCATTAGAACCGATCTGCAGACTTAAAATTGATTTTTAAACAGACACGCATTTTAATACGCGTTTTACCGCATATTTATAATAAACTTTTACCTACACAATCACCATTAATCTTGATCTTGCGTAGTAGAAGTGACAACAGTCGGACGACCCGAGTTCGAATCTTGCCCAGGACCTTTTTTTTCTTCTTCTTCTTCTTCTTTTTTTTTTTTTTGGGGGGGGGGGGGGGGGGGGGCGTTCGTAATAAGTCATTAAGTTTAATTTAAAAAGAAATATTGAACCGTGTCAGTATAAAAACATAAACTTACCGCAATATTGCGTTTCGCATTATCATTTCTCATTCACGGGTTGGCTCACGGGAGCCTTTGATTATGTTTCTTCATTCATTACATAGGTTGAAAAGCGATTTTATGCAAACCAAACAAGACTCGGATTTTATAGTTCTAACTTCACTCGCGTCGCCTTATGTAAAGATGCCTGTGCATTTTTTGCAATTTTGATTTCCAAATCAGTTCGATACGCAACTGGTGTATTTTTTTCGGAAATTAGTCATAGTTATTCTAGACCGAGAAAAAGTTGTTTTTGTGAAACTTTATGCAGTCTAAATGTACTGCGCAGACGGTCGCGTAATACTGTTTTTGAGAATTATTTTTTTAATTTTAGTAAAATTAAAAAAATAGCCGGTCGTCAATCTTAATTCTAATTTTTCTTGTGCTTCCTACCTTTTACCTAAGTTATGCTTATCATCATCGTTTCTGTCCAGAGAGCTCCGCTGTTAGGCTAAGCCCTATCTATATATATTAAATTTTAAAATTTGAAGTAAGTCCCCCCTCCCACTGGAGCCCTAATAGAGCTTTTACAGTATTTGATTTATCTTACAAAGGACTTGCTATTTAGTAAAATGTTATGTTTATGCACAAAACCTACAAACAATGCTTAGTTCTCGGAGTTCTTCACTTACTTGCTGCAGTATTTTTGGTTCCCACAACGGGCACAGAATTTCAACTCACTTTCCTTATCCGTCTTGGTGCAAGCTATGTTACCACACCTAATTGGTTTCCGCACATTGGCAAGTAGTTGGTATGGCGCAGACAAGATATCTTTCAATGGGAGGTTTACTGGCTCAAGGAAAGGGAGCCTTTTTGCCTCGGCATCTTGGCCAAGTTCATAGTACTTTCTGAACTCCTTCATGTCGCTCTTGACAAAAGCAATGTGTGCAAGGTAATAACAAACATTTGGGTATGTTTTCCAGCAAGGTGGGGCCTCAGCCAGATACTCCTTCAATATCTTCTCTGCAGTATCCCCCAGTTCTTTGGTGGTCCAAGATGCATATTTTGAAATGTCTCTATCACTCGCTTTTTGTTCATCAGACGGCAATTCGGTGGACACGCCTTGGCTACATGCCTTTCTTTCCGAGTACCGTTTAGAACCATGTAGTAATGTTAAGCAATAACCAAGCCCCCGTTTAGAGTCAAAGTCAGATGGGCAACATTTAAGGGCATTCTCAAAAGCTTCGGCTGCCTTTTCATAAGCTTCTGCAACAACATAGATTGATGCCAAGTGCTCATACAAAACATGAAGCCAGCTGCTGTAGTTTTTATCAAACGAAAGAGGATCTTCAGGACAAAGTCCGTTAGGTTCAGCTTCTTGGATTAAATAAATCACGTTTTTAATGCCCATGACTTTTTTATGGTCAACTTTGGAGCTTTCAACAGAAATGTTTCTTTCAAAATGATGCATAGCAAAAGATATAACTAGGCCCTCAAAAAAACATGGATTTTTTTGCAAGGTTTTCTCACAAAGTTGAAAAATCTGAGGTAATATTTTGTGCTTCATTGGAAATGCTTGTAGTATAGAATTTTCCGTCAAGAACCCATGAGCTATTAGGGTAATTCCTCTTTCATCCTTGAAGTTACTCTTGAAAAGAATTTCAAAGCCTTCTTTAACAAGTTTAAAAGCCTGAAGGTAGGTTCTTGCTGTTGGAGATGAATCAAACTCACTGAGCATTTCTTCTGAAAAAATAACAGGCTGAGTAATTACAAATGGGTGTAAATTTGCCTCCGATCTCTGCCTCAGTTTCTCGTCAAAGATGCCAAAAGATTGAACAAAAGCCTCCTTACTGACTTCTGATATATCATGCTGTGTATCAGCAATTGATTTGCATTCATCAAGAAGCTGAAAAAGAAAACAAAAAAAAAAAAACATGAACTTATGGAACTGCAAAACCCTGATCATGATTAGTTCCTATGACCATGTACTTCCAGAATGAACCCAAGGATAATATTTGAAGGCACATGGATGTTTTATTTAGTATGTCATTTTCTAAATCCTGGTTATAACTGACGTCCATTTTTATTTTGCAATAAACACTCTAGAATATACCCTGCTTCTTACTGAAATAGAAGGCAAAATAATTTGAAGGTGGCTCCAAGTAGGTTTTTTTGGGTCACACTTCCCTTTTTCAATGCGCTTATACATATTTACTTTAGCTCAATGAACCTGATTTTGATACCACTGAGATGTTAGGCTTGGATACAAATTTTGGATGATTAACAACGGTAAACAAATCTGGCAAAAAACGTTTTTTCCTAAATATCATAATTCTTTCGATTTCAGGGCTACCTGTGACATGCGAATAAATGCGCTATAATCTACACAGTCTAGCACACTAAATGGGAAAATTTCAAACAAATTAAGGTGGCTCCCAACAGTTTCCAGCACTTTTCAAGACTAAGAATTTGATGAGTCATTAAAACCACTATCAAACGAATGCCCAATGATTGGTAAACACGTTGTTATCATTTTTGTTACACAATATGTTACTATAGCAACAGTATAACGTGCTGAAAACACCCTTCATTTTAGCTTTAAGTGTTAATAACTCAAAAATGACTCGGTGAACCCCATTTTTTATTGTCAAATTTTGATCAGTAGGATAAGATGCAACTTTTGGCAAAGTTTAAAAAAATTCTGTAGGTGGGGTTCAGAGCTACTTTAAATTTTCGAAAATTTAAGTTGGCTCTATGCTTCATTATAGTGGTCATCCACCTACTATTCATCATGCATCACTGAGTTGTACATGTAAATTATCACATGCAGCGAAATTTAAAAGTTTTATTCTAAAAATACGGTTTCTACAAACAGCAGCTTCTTTTTGTTTAAACTGGCTTGAAAATCGAGTTTGATTAAGTTTTACCTTCTGTCAGCGGGTCAAATTGTTGATTTTTTAGCTCTGTTTGCTTGAAATCCTGTCAGTCCAAAATAATTTTAACGGCTTTTTTTTGATTGACGTCCACTAAAACTCAACTTTATCCAACTGTTTAAAGGCGGTAGGTCATGTGTTATTGGTAACTGCTGTAACACATAGATTATGCCCAGTTTTAGAATGACTCAAGTTTAATACAGTTGAACCTTCCATAATCAAAGCCAAGGTGGTTGCTTATGGGATTTTTACCTGTAGTAATTTTCATGTCAAAGCACCTATCAGCACAAAATATTGTATCATTAAGAGGTTTTTTGGTGCAAGGGACAAAAGTTTCATTTACTGGAATTGTACTGCAACACAGGTTGACTATATTCTTGGAAGATGTTGTTTCAGCTTTGAACACACACATTTTAAACTTTGCGAATCAGTTATCGATTTTAAGCGTCGTCTTAAATCTCAGCTTTTAAATAATTTTTGCAATTCTGTGTGATTAGATGACTTATATTACTTATTCCATTTATAGATTCATACTATGCTTTTATAGTATTTTGTATTATATTTTATCATTGTATTTTATCATTGTATTTTATCATTTTATCATTGCCTCTGAAAATCCCCTTTGGGGACGTGGTAATAAAGTATGTATGTATGTTTGTATGTATAACTTGAGTTTCTGGCCATTTGATCTGACCTACTCCCACGTTTTTGTCCCCAAGATGATCCCAGAAATCCTACACTTTCCATACTCTCTCCTTCCCATAAAATTTACAAATATAATTTATATAGCTGGAGTTTTTGTCAATACAATGCACGTGTTGATTGGTTGATTCATCGTCACATGACATCTAACAAACTGTTTCCCGCCAATTGTGCTAAGCGGGCAACATTTGCGAAAGCGGGCAACAATTTTGACATCAGAGGGTAACATTGCACTGTTGCCCGCTAGCGCACGTGAGCAGACCGTGACAAAAGGTGGCATGATTATGATGGATCGAGTGCTCGGCGCGTGTGGTGTTTTTTTGTGTTGCTATATAACAAATCACTTAATGACTGATCCCTCGGGAAACAGTGAATTTTGTTTCCCTCAAACCTCTATGTTTCCCGAGACAAAGTCGGGAAACAAAATTCACTGTTTCCCTCGAGACCAGTCATTAAGTGTTTAATGTTTACTGGAACTCACCCGTTTTGCATTCATATCTCCTTGAGCAGAGGCTTTCTGCAGCCATCTTCTTGCCTTTATAATATCTTTGACTTGCTCACAATTTCCAGTCAGATATATCTGCCCTAACTCCAGCTGCGCCTCAGTATCACCCAGTTCGGCCGCCCGGGTCAAATAATAAACAGCTTTGGTTGGTTGTGGTTGGCCTTCTGGACAATCCCCTTTGAGGTAGTACTTGTACAAAAGTCCCAGAGCCCTGCGTTTTAATATACCACCGAATGCGTTGTCTGTTTTTTGCATCGTTCCAGCTAACAGTCCACCAACTACTCCCAAATCTCTCCCATCTTCACTCAAATCTTCACCAGCGGCTCTTTTCAACCATTTAAAAGCTTCATTTAGGTCTTCGTTCACGACTCCTCCAACGCCACATCGATACATTTCTGCCAGATTCATTTGTGAAGTTGTATCTCCCAGTTTCGCTGCCCTGTGGTACATCTCATACGCCTTTCGCTGATACAGTGGTGTTCCTTTCCGATCTAGCAATTCGCCAAGTTTTCCAAGGATGGAAGGAAATTCATAACCCCTTTCTACAGCAGTGTTCAGCCATCCAATTGCCTTGTCGATGTCCTTTGGCAGAAGATCGCCAAAACCTTCGGAATAAGCGCATCCCAGGTCTGCTTGGGCGATAATTTCGCCATTCTTAGCTTTATCGATTAAATTTTCGATTGAGCCATATGTTTCCAAGCAATGCTGTTGAAAATTAAAGTCACCGGGCTTGAGAAAATTCATGATTCATCAAAATGGCTGAAAGGATCGGAAAGCAATTTGGCGCAAATCCCCTCCCCCTCCCTACCCGACAAAAACAATAGCTTCTTTCCCACCCCCTCCCCGTCGTTTCACTCCTTGCCAGACCCTTCTGGGGGAACACTGCTATTTCGAGATACGGTACATAAAAAAACATAAGTACGTTTTGTCTAGTATTCTTCTTGACAGAGGTCAAGTGAAAATAACTTTGGCATTTCCCTATGCTTCTTTTTATTTAAAAGTCTAGTTCCTTTTTTTTCTTTCGCTGGTTTCTCGGATGGCTCGGAAAGACTTCCGTAATTTCTAGGGATACCTAAACGTTTTTTTATATGAATCATTTCAGTATTTATTGGGCCAATTGCAAGAGAAACCTATAGGAACTGTTATCGCAAGATAAAACAAATTGAAAATACTTGATAAAATTGACCACTGTTGTCCAAGTCAGTTTTTGCGTAGAGTCGAGCCCGATTGCAGACTATATATTTTGCCATATTATTTACCATATTAACTCATTGTTAATGGTCGATTTCCATGAACCAGTAGCTTTTCCTGTTTTTTCTCGCCAGTATTAAACATGAGCATGAGCCCATAACAAAACCTTGTCCACGCGTGTTCGCGCACACGCGAGTCGCTCGGAGCCGACCTTCGGTTAGAGAGAAAGGAATCCTGGGATAGTAGTTCCATGAAAGGAAAATGGCGGCAAGTGGTACTGATGGTTTGGCTGAAAGCGGGTAAGTCTGGTTCTCTTTCAACGATAAATTGCTTATTTATAGTTACTATAACGAAGCAAAAGTTCGTAATTTGTTTCCTTAGCCAAGAGTTGGCTGCTATTAGAGTTGAAAAGGTAGGCGAGAAATGGGAATGCGAGATGTAAATCTCATGAAGCAAAGCTACCCAGGTTGTAAGATTGTGGCCATAAACAATTTTAATCAGAGTTTAAGAGCAGTTTTCCATTATCTCATTCCTGTCGGCTTGTTAAATGGTGTTAACTGAGTCGTAGTTTTATTTATAGAATCATCATTTTGAGAGATAAGTTCAAGAATGTAAGCTTATTAGCTTTAACACAATCGTACAACGCCACATTTTAATACATGTACATGTAAGCTTACTGGTAAGCTCAACTCATTCACTCCTAGACTATTTCTGAGTTACCGACAAAGTCGACATGTATTGTGCAGTTGATAATAAAGCTTCTCAGCCTAATAAAAACAGTTAATTCTCAGTCTGAAATGATTTGTGTCACTACAATGCATGCACCAGCAGTTGCATATCAAGAAATGCCAGAAAACAAACTTGAAAGTCAATCTTTTGATATTTACATGCAATGCTTTTCAAAATGTGTTACTGTCAACTGTAAATTGCATTTGATTACATCAGATCACATTCAAAGCAAAGGTGTCCAAAAACAACAAAGAAATGGACGCAAAAGTTTCAGAGAAAATCAATTTATTAAAAATACATGAGTTGACTTGACAACCATGCTTTCAAATGCAAAACACTTTTTATTTTCACATTGAGCAGTTTGTTCTGTGCATCAAGTTATCCTGTAGTGAAAATAAAACACACTTTCAATCAATGTTTGTTCCACACAACAATATGCCTGGTAACTGCCAGGGGTGTAGCTAAGAAGACAATTAGCAGGCTCATTAACAAGTTCAGCTGGTTTTTCTGGCTTGTGCACCTTCAAAATCTCCCAAAGTCTTTGTTTTTTAGTGAAATTTCAGCCGGTGATAAGTTCTCTTTAAGGTGGTGAAATTAGCCGGTAGCCGGCTCTTAGCTACACCCCTGTTTTTATTTAGCCTGGTTAGTAAGGTCAACCAAGATGGCAGCATATTTACAGACTCTTGTCTTTGGCTTTCTTTTGTTTTGGGCATTCCTTCGTTGCAAAAATTTTCACAATGTCCGCTAAAGTAGTGAACACTGTTTCAACACAAGTATTTTTATTAATTCTCATGTCCATGTGTTATGTGTTGGATGCAAATTCTTTTGTTCAATTCACCCTTTCGACGTTTGATTTCATGTGTAGTCTCCCGTGACTTTTTGTTGTAAACAAACCATGAAATTTTGGACATCTGTTCTGACCCATGTACTACAAGTGAACGAACTATGAATCACTATTTCAAGTTCCCATTAAAATATATTGTTTCAGTGTTCTCACCAAGCCGCGGCCTTGCGGAATTCCCGCAAAAAAAATTGAGATGACGCACCAAAAGCCAAGAAGATGCACCCGTAGGGCACAGGAGCAAGCTTCGAGTCAAATGGACTTTTGAATGTTTATGAGTAGTTTAATGGTCAATCGAACACCCCAGCATTTTGCTTGTTCAAATGAATAAAAACATTTATCAAAAAATTTAAAGCCTTTAATTTTATTGCCTTTACCCTCGTTGGTCACATGTACGTGGTGAAGGTTTGCGTAAGCATCGCTATCAAATCGTAAACATCTTGTCCGCCATGTTGGATCAGGTAGGTACTTCATGTAACAGACCTTTTGGAGTGACTTTGTCCCTCTAATATACAGGGCTTCTACATATATTTTCTCCCCAAGGCAAAATCCTGGTGAGAACACTGTTGTTTCCATCTCTTTATATCATTTAAACTTGAATAGTTCTAGGTTCAAAATATCAAAGCAGAATAATAAGAGCCACTTAAACACCATGAATGTGGCAGAACTTTAAAAATATACAGCAATGTGGAGTTTTAGTAAGTGGATATTTAAAAACTTGGCTAGTGGAAATCACTCAGGCAAAATCATTCAGGCAAAAATTTATTCAACTGTGCAGTTAGGAAATGGATGTCCAAACTTTCACGGTTTGTTTACATCAAAAGTCAAATAATATTACACAGGAAATCTAACACCAAAAAGGTGAATTCAATGTTTGGTCTTGGAGCTGCTTTTCAAGAGAATAAGGCTCATTTAAATTCTACATACTGGTGATCTTAAATAATTTTTACTCCACATACACCACTGTAATTATATTATCTGAAATCAAGGAAATCTTGATTTCAGTGCTCAAAAATTCAGGGGTGACTATTGAGTAAACTATTATGGCAATAGTTGGATCAGTATTGCGATACAGTAAACACCCGCATATAAGAACACATGAGTTTGGAGGTTAGGCTGATCAGGTTCTTATTTATCGGGTGCTTAGTGAAAAATCAGCCCGAAGGTGTTCTTAAATTGTTCTTAAATTTTGTTGTTGGAATTCAGAACTGTAACAATGCAAAAAAATGCTTGAGATTAAATTAGCATATTTAATGGAAAGAAAATGTAGCACAGTACTGTATGTCTCCCTACAAGTAACTAGATCATTTGAAGGGAAAAAAGCTCAAAACAAATGCAAAACAGCATCACAGCTGATGAGCTGTAGTTATTTGGCAGCAGGCCTTCTGTATGATCTGAATTTTTTTTAATGTCTTATCCATTTAATAAGAACATTTTATATTTCCAGGCTGATTTTCTTCTTATAAAAATGGTGCTTTATTTGCAAAATTTCAGCCTGATATTCTTAATCCATGTGTTCTTATATGCAGGTGTTTACTGTAGTAAAACGTAAAAATCAGACTTAAGAAGACTAACTTTTTTGCCTGCCATGATTGTTTTGGCAAGTCACGTGATGTCATTGAGAAGCCCCTCCCCTCCCCCCCCCCCCCCCCCAAGGCTCGAAATTTAAAAAAAGTTCAATCGCCATTTTACGACTAGATATGAAAATCTAGTTGCAAGTTCACGAATTTTAGTCACAAAACCAAGTAGCCACAATTAGTTAATAAATAACTTTGACTAACATATGATCAACAAGACTGATTTTATTACTTCAACATCTTTCACCTTATCTTTAATGATGACTGTACAGAACGAAACATGCAATGCTATTAACTTGGCCATCACAATCAAGACATTTTTCTTGATCTTAAAACTAGTGTTTAATCCCATACAAATCAAAATTGAAATTAAAAGATTTCCAGCTTCAAGAAAGGATACAATGTTGGAACGTCTCCACTTAAACGTCTGTCACCGTTGCAAAATTGATGATACTTTGGCCGATTCTACCTGGCCGTGATCGGCCACGGCAACTCTAATCCAGCAGTTTAACAAACCAAAATATGAGCCTGCAATATATATGAATAAGAAACCGCTGCAATGGCAGCTGATCGAGGAAATGGCATTGTGTATGTAACATTGCAGGCAAATTAGGTACAATTTTACCCTATATCTTCAAATTTCTACAATAATCAAGGCGCACAACAATAATTATATTTTTTCATTTCTTTATTTATTATTCTTTATTTATTTCGGCAAAAATAGTGGCAAGTAGCGACTGCTAGCCTTTTTATTTCATTATTGGCTAAGGCGAAAACTACTCACAAATTTGCGACTCCTGGTAGTTTTAGTTGCAAACACAAAAATTAAGTCTCAAATGCGACTGTATTGGTCACAATTTCGAGCCCTGCCCTCTCTCAGGAATTTATGTTGTATGACGTAAAAACAAAAATGGAGTCGCTGATGGATTGTGTTGTCCTCGCCTTATAGCAATGTTCGACACAAACAGACACTTTTATTTTATTTTATTCATTGTATGTATTTCAATCAGGGATACAATAAGTATAATGCAGCCAGAATGCGTTCGTTTTTTGCTCACTATTGAAACTATTGATAGTTAGGCCAAACTACATGTGTTGCGATTGTTATCGATAGTTGATTTTACTATCGATAGCTTGCTATTGCAGCACCAACTACAGTGTATCACAATACATCGATAGTTTGATGTATCATTACATCCCTACATCTACACTGGTTCAACTTGTATAATGGAAAATACAGTAACCTTTTGTACATGTTCTTGCAGGTAAACCACATCCTCTGATTTTGAGCAAAAAATATTTTGGGTAAATTGGTGTGGCTTGTCTGCCAGTTTTTTTCAGTATGCAGTACTGCTTGCACTGATGTATGGATAATTATGTTCATCATGAAGGTTTTGTGCCTCATCCCAGTATAACAGACTTTTGATATTACAGATACCAGAACTCTTGATAGACTCTTGATGTTACAGTTACCTAATTTCAGGGTAAATTTATCCATCATAGCAGAATGTATGTATATATCTGTCTGATTAAGTCATTTGGATCCTTTTCAGAAGTGAAGTGATCCTTGATCTTCAGAAGTTCCAAATTCAACCCATGGAGACACTTAACACTGAACACTTGCAGTTATTGATCCTGTCAGCTAATCCTACTGCCAGTGTCGAGAGCGCTGAGTCTTCACAGGCTGCCATACCTTCCCTTGATCGTGAAACACCAGTGGTTGCCGAAGAGGCAGTGGTACTATCAACTTGTACGGACATTGCTACTGCTTTGTCAGCAAACAGCCATGATAATTCATCCAAAAACTCTGTGGCTGCAGGTGAAAAGGAATATAAATGTACACAGTGCAATAAGTCCTTTTCTGGGCCATCAAGTCTGAGCCGGCACATCAAAACACACAGCAATGAAAAACCGTTCAAGTGTGTCCCATGCAACAAAGTTTTTTCCAGGCTATCAAGTTTGAAGAGGCACCAAGGTTCCCATTCGGAGGAAAGACCATTCAAATGTACAGTCTGTGGCTGGACCTTTTTGCAGAACTCAGATCTGAAGATTCATGAAAGAACTCACACAGGCGAAAAGCCATTTTCATGTGACCAGTGTGAGCAAGCATTTGGATGCAAGAAGCGATTAAGGGCCCACTACAGGAAGCATACAGGAGAGAAGCCATATAAATGTCCACGGTGTGAGAAGAGCTTTTCCATGCGGAAAAACGTCATCCAACATATTCGAATACATACTGGTGAGAGGCCATTTACTTGTGAAGTTTGCAAGAAGACATACCGCCACCAGCACACGCTTAAGAAGCACATGCAGCTTCATACAGTCAAGTACTCTGCTACATCAACAAGGTTAGTGGGTTTGTTATGTACATGTTTTAGTTTTTTTTTCTTATTTCAAAACAATAATGCATTATAAATTAGGGGTGTAACGATTCATATTCCTTGCGATTCCATTTCAATTATTGCCTTTCGATTTCAAATACATGTATTTCGATTCGATTTTGCAAATGTTTCTTGCAGATGGTTTTAGACTTATCGGTTGTACATGTACCGTCTTTAGCCGGAAAACCATAATATTTCCACACAGCTGATCTAAAAGATGCAGGCAGAATCACCGTTGCTTGGTCGTTCGTCGCCATGTTTGAGAATGTGACAATGAGCGTCTTGCACATGGTTTGTCTTATTTGGAAATTCTCAAGAGGTGGTAGAAAGGCAGCAATTTTATCAGGCAACACAAAATGGCACGTGAACTGCAAATGCCTTTGCTCGTCAATCAAAAACACAGATTTTAAAGAGTTCTGAATTCTGATTTCACAATATACCGGTAATAACTCATTGCGGGCACCCTGGAAAAGGTATGCAAAAATCGAACCAAAAACGAAACGTGGAAGCAAAGAATCGTGAATCGAACTGAATGGTCATAATCGTGATTAACCGAGAATTCAATTAATTGTTACACCACTATTATAAATTGTGCTTAAAGCAAACTCCTAGCCCAACTTATGAAAACACGATATATCAGCCAGAATATTGTCACAATGACCCCATTTTTCTAATTACATGTATTTGGATCAGTTTATGAGATTTTTGAAGAAATGACTTGTGTGCTGTTTGGTGAGTTATGCAGTGGAGATCAATTATGTGCTCTCAGCACTGTACCAATTAGTGAAAGGTTTAAATATGTGATTGAAAAATCAAATCTCATTACTGGCTTTTGTTCATTTCTTGTGATGGAATATTATAATAGACAGATTATTTTCATTGTAAGATGCATTAGGATACAATCAGGTGATTTTTAACTGCCCTACATTCAAGCTCAAGCTGGTTTTTAATAAAGGTACTTACATCTACTGGTTGAAATGATGAAACTACATGTGTACCTACTGTATTATCTGTGTTATACATGTATATTGTGGCTCAAATTTTTCTTTGTTTTCAAAATCAATTTTGAAACCAGTTTAATTTTTATTTTCCTTCATCTCAGATTCAGATTCTGAGATAAGGGAAAAAAAGCAAACCAAAAAATTTGAACCAAATGTGCGACTCTAGAAAGTATCCATACCCACCTCACAAAAGGTCAACGGAATTCTGAGGGGTAGGGGGTTCTCAAAAGCCAAATTTTCTAAAGGAAAGTATGAAGCTAAAATAATTGGAATTTTCAGAGGGGTGGGGAGGAAGGCTCAAACCAAAAAACCTTTCATGGGAGGGGTATGGATATTTTCTGGAACAACACAATAAAAGTATACACAACTCAAATGAGGAGCAAAGTTCTGAAAGTTCGAAATTATATCATTATTTGCAGGGATGTGGCTAAGATATCCAACAGGTGGACTTTTGTTCATCACAGGCGGAAAATTTTGGTAAAAAAAAAAAAAGAAAAAGAGTTAAGCAGACACAGTTTTCCAGGCGGAAAAAATCAAGAAAACTTAGTCTTCAGGCGGTTATTTTTTCCGCCTTCCACCTATTATTTACAGTACATCCCTGATTTGGTGATATTTGTCGGCTTGACAGTGGAGTGATACTGTTAAGAGAAATAAGAATGATGATGATGTAAGATTCTTTTCTTTGTTTGTAGTGATGCAGGGGACGGTGAACAAGCTGCTGTGTGGCCTCGCAAGAAAAGAAAACCCAATGAAACTAAGAATGCAAGCTCAAGCAGGTACAGCACTCAAGAATGTTACTAGCAGTAATCACAGATTATGGAGACGCGTTCGAAGGAATTTCCGGCAGAAATGAGCCCCTGAAAAAAAAACAATAGGGGTGGCCATTTGGAAGACCATCTACCAAGAAATCTCAAATTTTACTGAGCATAAACCACAGGACAACCAACACGAAATTAGGATTGCCTACTTTGAACGTGAAAACCTTTACCAGTGCTTACAGCCATTACAACCAGTCCTTGGAACTCACAGCCAATTTCACTACATGTATAGTTTATAGCTGAGCCAGGTTTTTAACTTTCCAATAAAGTAGGTTTAGTTGACATCCGCATTACTATAGCAATGAACCAATGACGTCATGGTCTTTTGCATATTGGCAATTTTCTTGACATTCTGAAACTTGTTTTTCAAGTTTGAATAAAGAAAGCCATTTATAAGTATGATAGTGGTTTGGTTACACAATCTCAGTTACATCTGTAACTGTACAATTTCTGAATAAAGTAGGTTTAGTTGACATCCGCGTTACTATAGCAATGAACCTCCAATGATGTCATTGTTTTTGCATAATTTTATTAGCAATTTTCTTGACGTTCTAAAACAACAACAACAAAAATCTTTATTAGTAAGTTATTATAGAATTTATAATACTGGCCTGCAGGTAGCAAAAGCTAATCTTGGCAGGCCAGTGAAATTAATCAAGTTTGAATGAAGAAAGGCATTAAGTTTGAACGAAGAAAGGCATAAGCATAATAGTGGTTTGGTTACACAATCTCAGTTACATCTGTAACTGTGCAATGTCTGAAATCATTTTGGACTTTTGATCTAAACAGGAAGAAAACAGATAAAAGTTCTGAAAGCAAACCTGGGGAGCAGAGCAAAGACAACACAGAAAGTACCTCAGAGGTCTCATGCAGGTAAACAGTGGTTTCAGTTTAAACTGATACATGTATATGTTTTTTTTCCTATCCACATTAGAGAACATGTATAATATGTATTATTTGTTTAGTAGTGGTGGGCCGATGATGGATTATAATCGAAAGTTGATCGAAAAGTTCAAGCGACGCGTCAATCGATTATGCTTTTTTCATAGTCGATTGTCATTGAAAAAATAAAAATTTATTGGTGACAAATAAAAGTATTAAAATCAGTAAAAATGTACGTTTAATATCTTGGTGTGAGTTGTCTTTTTTCGTGGACTCCCAACTGAGTTTATTCATCCAATTACAGCACTGTAACACACTTTTAGTAGTGATGTAGCCTTTGTTAAAGTTGAAATCAAAATGATTACTAATAACATTAAAAACAGTTTAAAAACTTTAAGCTATCACTTTGACTTCCATGCAGGTGAAAAATAATGGAATGCTTGTTGGTAGATTTTTCCGATTATAATCGATGATCGATCGGTTGGGGCAATCCGATTATTTCCGATGATCGATTGTGAAATCTCAACCGATTCCCACCACTATTGTTTGGACCCTGTCTTGGAACCTCCAAGTCACACACTGTAGATATACATGTAGATGTTTTGGTTCAAATTTTACTTCAATTTTTTCTATGGTCATGAATCTTTGTAAATTTTCAAACCAAACAAACATTTGAACCACAGAATAGACACATGGGGACCTTTTTTTTTTTTTGGGGGGGGGGGGGGTGTGTGAAAGAATATGAAAGAATAATTAATCGGCCACCATTTATGAATAAAGTCTATATGTTGCATGACATTGATCATAAACTTTAGTCACTTCAGATACATGTACACATGTACATGTTCCTACAGCTGTAGAATTGCCTAAAGAATACTGATAATAAATTACGTCAATTTTACTGCAACACACTCAAACAAGGCTTTTTCTCACCCCCAATAAGCCTGAAAATCATTACTGGCTACATGAACCTTTATCTGTACAGTGTACAGTGCAAACTCCCCGACTTATTCAAACCTCTCGTTGACTGGAACCTTAGATAGTTTCTCCTGTTTCTATTATATAGAATTTATCCCATGGTAACTGAAACATTTTGTGTTTGCTGTGATGGTTCAAGTTATACGGATTCCACTGTACCTGGTCATGGGACATTTTCATGGCTCACATGGAAGGTCTCATAATCTGGTTTTAGAAGCTGAAAAATATTTACAGTTTGATCTTTTTTTGTAGCAAAACAGCGGAGATTGAAGGATTGGTTGCCACATCTGACAAGCAAAGCAAGACTAAAACAGCAGAAAGTAACACAGAGGTCGCACGCAGGTGAATATTTTCACATTAATTTTAACACAATACTAAGGAGCAAACCAGTAGGTATTTGAGAGGGGTTGGGTGATTTGGAAAAAATATCATGCAAGCCAACTCTGTTGGAAAAAATGAATTCTCCTGTAACTGCGAAAGTCTGACTTTAGGCTTTGTTGTTTTAGCAAATTAATTAAAGGTAATTCCTGCAATGACACAGCTAAAGGAAAAAAAATTTATACAGATACATTTAGTGCCAATGGCAGGGATTGCTCTCTCTCCCCAGTTTTCTCGCCTTTTTCTTCACTCACAATTTTATCTTTGCATCGCTCACCACTATCTTAATGTCTGGAACAGATTTTATTAGATCTTCTATAACTAATTAATAATTCATGACAAGATCTCAAAGGAAATTGCTACTGCAAGGGAGGTTCCTTTGTTTTCTCTGCATTTAATGATCAGTTTGAGAAGCTACATGTATATCAAACACTCAAAAGAGTGTCTCATCAGGTATCCAAACACCTCAAAATGGGTTAATGATCCTCTTTCAAGGCAGGCTGGTTGATATCTATGTTAATTTAGGACAACAACACATAGGTGATGGGTAAAATCAGGGTGGCAGGGAAGCACTGCTAGGTAACCACCCAGGGACCAGGAGAGGAGTGCCCTCCTGGCAGGGGAGGGGGAGCAGATCAGGTGGTACTGGGGGTAGCCACCCTGGATGTGGTCCGGATCTGTCTCCAGTAGGATGAGGCCCATATCCCTAGTCACAGGGAACTAGGGAACCAGGAGAGGGGTGCCCTCCTGCGGGGGAGTACAGTTCAGGTGGGACCGTGGGAACCCGGACCTGTCTCCAAGGGCTAAGCTGTACTGAGGGGTAAAGTGCAGCCAAGGGTTGCACTTCCGTGCCGCCAAATTTATTAATGAACAATTCTACTACGAAAAAATGTTGCGGTTGATAAACTTAAACTGACAAAGGTTCCAGTCATGGGAGGGTGGGGGAAAATATTGATGCTCGGTGCAAAGCAATGGAAGAATGAACTGAGTTGGACACGCTCTATTACATTATAGGTAAAAGCATGAGGGCAACATAAGACAGAACTGACTGGGACCTTTGTTTGATAACATCTTACCGAGATTGGCTTACATTGGACTTTGTTTTGAAACTTATAGATAGTTCTTGACCTAGGCGATAAGAAATACAGAAAACAAGGTTTGGACTTTGGCCTTGCAAGGGTACAGAGAAGTACAGAAATTGTTGTACCCTGTGAGATTAGCATAACAATAAGCCATGCACTTAACAAGTGGACTAAGGAAAGTAATGTTACATGCCGACAGTGAGTGGCTTTGTACAACTGTCTCAGATCTCATTAACATTAGTTCATCGAATAATAAACTTGAACTTAAAAAAAACTTGGCTGCACCTCGTTTTTCAATCCACTTCTCAGTGTTTGGAAATCCTGATGAAACACTTTTCATCATGTTTGTTATATTACATCCTACCTTCTTTCTACCTAGTGTCGTAATTGTAATGTTGTGTTTCATAAATGTGTTTCAGTAATGAACAGGGTGTTACAGCGTTGGATACTGTAAACAAAGACCATTTACTTGAACTGTCCTTGCCAAGCATTCCAGACACCAGTTGTAGTGGTGAAGCAGAACCCCCCTCTAACCCATGTCCTGAATCTACACCAGACAATACACTCACCCTGGAGGATGGTACACCAGTTATTGTGGAAGGTCTTGCACCAACTGCAGCCTCCCTGAATGATGGTCAAGGATCATCAAAAGGAACTGTGATAATTGAGAATCCCTTTAAATGTCCTCATTGCGTGAAGTGTTTCTCTGGGCCATCAAGTCTGAGCCGCCACATAAAAACCCACAACCAGGACAAACCGTTTAAATGTGTTCCATGCGACAAGGTTTTCTCCAGGCTGTCGAGTTTGAAGAGGCACCAGGGCTCTCATTCAGAGGAAAGACCATTCAAATGTACCGTCTGTGGCTGGAGCTTTCTGCAGAACTCAGATCTGAAGATTCATGAAAGAACACACACTGGTGAAAAGCCATTTCCGTGTGACCGGTGTGAGCAATCATTTGGATGCAAAAAGCGCCTAACAGCCCACTACAGGAAGCACACAGGAGAGAAACCCTATAAATGTCCACAATGTGAGAAGAGTTTTTCCATGAGAAAAAATGTCATCCAACATGTCCGCATACATACTGGTGAGAGGCCTTTTACATGCTGGGTATGCAAGAAGACGTACCGCCACCAGCACTCACTTAAAAAGCACATCCGGCTCCATGCAGACAAAAACAAGAACCTTGATCATTGCATCAAGAAAATCAAGGGAAACCAGTCGAAATCGAGTGAACAGGCTGAACAGACTGAACAAATGGAACAGATGGAAGTGGATGAACAAAGTGAGCAAACAGTGATGGAAGTGGAAAAGGAGAAACAGGCTGAACAAGTGGAACAAATGAAAATGGATGAACAAAGTGAGCAAACAGAGATGGAAGTGATGGAAGTGGAAAAGGATAAACAAGCTGAACTAATGGAAACAGCTGAAATAGAAAAGAATAAACAGGCTGAACAAGCAGAACAAATGTTAATGACTGAACAAAGTGTGCAAACAGAAGTGGAAGAAACTGAACAGCCCCCCAAAATGGATTCAACTAAACTGGCTAAACGAAGTGAACAAATGGAAGATGGTAAACAAAGTGAAGAAATGAAAAAGGGCGAACAGGGTGACCAAACAGGGCACATGGCGACGGCTGAACGTAGTGAACAAATGCAAATGGCTGTACAAGGTGCGCTGGTGGAGAAAGGTGAAGAGACGGAGCAACAAACAGAGCAGATGAAAATGACTGAACAAAATAAACAAACGAAAGTGGCCACACAAAGTGAAGAAATGGAAAACAGTAAACAGAAGGAACAAACGGATGTACATGTGGAAGTGTCAACACAAAGCAAACAGCTAGAAAAGAGTGAAGGGATGGAAGAAGTGGAAATGGCAGACGGTGATAAACAGGCTACAGAAATGGAAGTAGTTGCACAAGATGAAAATAAGGGAAAAGGAGGAACAGAGGAAATAAAAGATCAAGTAAAACAGAATGAACAAGTAGAACAAACAAAGACACATGACACTTTGAAACTGGTTCAGTAGTTGTTTTGTGAGAGGGTTTACAGGGGAACATGTGAAAATGAAGTAAGTAAACTTTAGAGTCTTTATTGTACAGTGTTCCTACCAGGCCGCAGCCTTGCAGGATTCCCGCAAAAAATTGAAATGGTGCATTAAAAGCCAAGCTTGATGGCGCACAAGTTCAGATCAGATGCTTTGAGCAAATCGGACTTGTTGAAGTCAGTGAGCAAATTTTTAAATGACAATCAAAATACTTCAGGGCTTTTTGCTTGGAAATAAGTACAATTAAATAAAAACAATGCATCAAAAGTACCATTTTAAAGCCTTCAACCAGTTTAATCTCCATTGGTTCCACATTTGTCAAACCTACATGTATATGCAGCTCCTTCAGTGCGATTTAGACTGCCATCTTGGATCATATAACTGACAATGTGGATTGTGGGCTTGTATTATTCGTTCTTCGTGGTTTTTGCTTCGTTTTCAAAAACAACATGGTGGCTCATGATTAACTTTGACCCCCTTAAGTTCCTGCAGGGCCCCCATTTATCAGGCAGGAGGTCCCTAGGACCCCCAAGGCAAAATCCTGGTAAGAACACTGATTGTAGTATGGTCCTTAAGGGAATTTGCTATAGAGCAGGACTGAAAAGGCCTTTTAAGCATGTGGCATTGCCAAGTGACAAATAAGAAACTAGAGATTTGCAATGCTATTTTGCCTCAAAAATCATATTTCTTGTGGCCTGACCAGGAAAGGAACTGAACTTATATTTTAGATAAGCTCCCAGAAGCATACACTGCTGTTGTTTTTGTTTTTGCCTTCACATGTACATGTATTGTGCACAGAGATAACCATACAGGTGTGTAACTCTACATGAGCAAAATATTCGAGTTGGTTGCAATTGAGTGTGGTTTTACATTGCTACTCTTTGCTACTTCTCACGCAACTTCATACCAATCAGAAGTAAAACAAAGCTAATTGTGACTTGCCTGCACGCGTTTTCCCACACTTGGTGGCAACAACATATATTAGCTTGCATTCTGATTGGTTGATTGGATTGTCTGCATGTGTTGCGGCCAGAGTATTTAGTTTTGTTTTGGTTTTATTACACTCAATTGAAAACTGCTTCATTTACAGCAAGACAAAACTTGCATAGTTAGAGCATTATGGAGATTATTGTTTGTAATATTTAATACATAGTGGGGAGTTAGTTGTAGATCGACTTTGTGTTTTCTAAGACCTTTAAAAACATATGTACAGTCAGATATAACAAGTTTTAGTAATAAGGTCTTAGACCAAGGTTACTGAAACATTGTTTTTAAGTTGCCTCCTCAGTTGCCAGTTCAACCAACTGCATGATTAACATTTTTTGGAGATTTCTTTTCACAGAATAAATGTGATACTTCATAGCATATAATTTATGTTGCAGGTAAAATCTGTTCTCAGGTTGAATCAGTATTCAATATAGGCTAAATTGTGTCACCTGTATTCGATTTAAGTAAGCTAACCCTAATCCCAACACGAAACCTTACCATCACCCCTAGCAAAAAGATACATGTAGCTAGTCTACATCTACAAATTTAATCTATAACAGTTTCCCATTACATAGATGTGGTCAGCTGAAGCTCACAGCATTTACATCTACATCTATATTTAAACTTGGCAAGGGTTGCCCAGTTACAAGGGTTACATAGTAACCCAGGTGGGGGGGGGGGGCGGTACTCCCCGAAAATTTGGGTGAGGGTGTGCGGCATGCTTCTTAAAACCCTTACTCTATTTCAGACCAAAATATGCAATTTTCCCTACCCTATTTCAGACCTGACCCAAAATTCAATATCCTATTTCAGACCAGGAAGTGCTTCCGTTTGCATAAACATTTGAGAAACTCAAACCATACCCTATTTCAGACCAAAATGGTCAAAATCTATACTCTATTTCAGACCAAAACAGCTAGAAAACCAAGCAAGTAGAATTGGTGTGATGGTTAGCTTTGTGTTAAAGTTAACTTTGTGCTGGGGTTAGGGTCAGCTTACCTACCTAGATTGAATACTAGGTACACATTTAACCTTAGATTGAATACTCATTCAACTGCAACATATATGTGTACACATATAATATCTTAAGAAAAATAAACAGGCTCACTAGGCTGAAGATGTAGGAAGCCATGTACAAAGCTTGAAAGTTTAACTATGAGACTATTACACTTTCATAACAGCGACAGTGATCACAGTAATCATATCTGGTCATAAGATGCTGAAATAGTGTAAAATTCCGAAATTCGCCTTTGTATTACGGTTATACGGTGGTGGCACGGTGGTTTAGTGGTTAGCGCGTCAGACTTTCAACCTGAAGGTCGGTGGTTTGAAGCCTGGTCTCTGCCGTCGTGTTGTTTCCTTAGACAAGAAACTTTACTCCACACTGTCTCTCTCCACCCAGGTGTATAAATGGGTACCGGCGACAAAATGCTGGGGGTAACCCTGCGATGGACTAGCATCCCATCCAGGGGGGAGTAGCAATATTCCTAGTTGCTTCATGCTACGGAAACCGGGTTAAGCTCCGGCCGTGTGGGCCATCTTGGCCCGAGTGCGACTTTACCTATTACCGTTATACAATGAACCAAGCAGAACTCAAAGCAAACAATGTACAGCCAGTGCTAAACAAAGGAAAACATGCAAATGGTGTCAACTGCATGAAAACTGTGATACAACCAGTGTTACGCACAGGAAAAGATACAACTAGTGCTTCGCTTGAGGGAAATTCGCTTGAGACAAGTCACACTTGTTTTTAGGTTTGAAAGAAAAGAGTAAGTTCTGATTGTTTAGACATGTTTCATGAGTTTTAACGAGCCAATTTTACCTATTTTTAGTATCATTTTGAAAGGCAAAAAAAAAACATATTTGTATTAAATGGAAACCTAAAAATCATGGTCCAGATTTGTCAACAATAATTAACCTACTAGTGCATAGAAAACACATGACTTGTAGATACTTTGGCTGCAGATGGCCAGGATGGAAATGGATTGCAACTAGAAAAAGAGCCACATTTTTCAAGTTATTCCCAAGTGTCACCAGCAGACCAGAACCAGACCCGTTGAACCACAGTGACCCAAGCGCTACAATTCAATAGCACCCAGTTTTCCTACTGGCACAAATGAATGGCAGCAGTTCCAATACATGTATTTGTAGATCAACATAATTATGGTAGACTGTAATTCATTAGCATAAAGAGGTTCACAATGCACACTATCCTCTTTTAAAATCAAGAGAAGGGTAAAAAATGCATTCTTAAAGGCCCATGTTCACCCAATCTGCTTTACACGCCCGGGCTGATTTTCACACAGACGGAAAATCAAAAAAAATCAACGTGCCAGCCAATCATAATGCTACATTGAACAACTGAACCGTTTCAAAACAACAACACAAGCGCACAAAGCAGATTGGGTGAACACGGGCCTTTCAGGGCTGAACAAATTGCATCCATTTGTTATTGATTTTCTAAAGACACGAGGGAAGAAAATGAAAACGAATAACCTAAACTTTTCAAGTGGCAATCCATTTTCATCCTGGCTTCCCACATCTGAACAGACTTGCTGATAGTTGTAGTGCCCTGGAAGAGGGTACTGAAAGGGTTTCAGGTTTTCTTTCAAACAAATATACTCCAAGGCAATGTCAAATCACAGGCAGCCCAAGCTGATGTTTCGGAAAGGGATTAATTAATTACTTATTATTATTATTATTATTGTTGTTATTTCTTGAATGACATGATATAGCTATACTTGGTAACCATTGAAAATTTACACGCATTCTATGGGGAACAAAATATAGTAGATTCTGCACAGGGAACTCACACAAACTGTGTGACCGTTGTTGGTATTTTTAAATTATTTTATAGGAAATGTATGGGAAAATCGAAAAGGTTCACTTATCGTAATATACTGCGATGAATAATTTTTTAAATTATTATTTATATACAAGATCAAAATAAATGTATTTTTACCTGAAATGTTGTGTGGTGTCATTCTTGTAGCTGAAAACGGCGAATTTTTGCGATTTGAAAGGTTTTGCATCTACTATACGCTCAGGTAAACGTCCGATGCAAAACCTTTCAAATCGCTAAAATTCGCCGTTTTCATCTACAAGAATGACACCACACAACATTTCAGGTAAAAATACGTTTATTTTGATCTTGTATGTAAATATTCTTCGCAGTATACCACGATAAGTGAACCTTTTCGATATTCCCATACATTTCCTATAAATTTAAAAATACCAACAACGGTCACACAGTTTGTGTGGGCCCCCTGTGGATTCTGAACCGAAAACAGTGAAATTACCCCAAAGCACACAAGAATAATCAAGGGGCTAGTTTGTTTTATGCACTTTATTAAACTGATGTTTTTATTTAACTTTTTTGTCGGGATCTATGATATTTTATTCCCCGTAGAATGTCTAAAAGTGATCAAAATTACAACATTCACCCGGTAACTCAATACCTCTTCACCCAAAGGCCTTGTTCCAACTCACACAACAATTATAAGAAACAATAAATTAATTATTAATTCACCCCATTCTCATAACCTAAACGTGAGCTTGGACTGCCTGTGGTCAAAAAATAAATTAACATAACATGTGTATAGTGTTTAGTGGAAGAGGTGCTTTTCTATGGTATTCAACCCTTTGACTCCTAACAGGGGCCTTGGAAATTACGTTTTGTAAAATATTGAAAAAATAACAGCAGCATGAGAAACTACTGCTCAGTAGCTTTCATTTGAATGGTTACACTTAAAGATTTCGTTCACAGACTCAAAAGTAAGAACCACCTAAGTTGCACAGCATAATAAACAGTACCACAGGAAAGTACTGCTCAATAGCTTTCATTTGAATGGTCACACTTTAAGATTTCATACACAGACTCAAAAGTTAGAACCACCTTGCACAGCATAATAAACAGTACCACAGGAAAGTACTGCTCAGTAACTTTCATTTCAATGGTTACACTTAAAGATTTCGTCCATAGACACAAAAGTAAGAACTACCTTGTACAACATAATAAACAGTACCACAGGAAAGTACTGCTCAGTAACTTTCATTTCAATGGTTACACTTAAAGATTTCGTCCATAGACTCAAAAGTAAGAACCACCTTGTACAGCATAATTAACTGTACCACAGGAAAGTACTGCTCAATAGCTTTCATTTGAATGGTCACACTTTAGGATTTCATCCACAGACTCAAAAGTTAGAGCCACCTTGTACAGTATAATAAACAGCACCACAGGAAAGTACTGCTCAATAGCTTTCATTTGAATGGTCACACTTTAGGATTTCATTCACAGACTCAAAAGTTAGAACTACCTTGTACAGCATAATAAACAGTACCACAGGAAAGTACTGCTCAATAGCTTTCATTTGAATGGTCACACTTTAGGATTTTCTTCATCCATAGACTCAAAAGTTAGAACCACCTTGTACAGCATAATAAACAGCACCACAGGAAAGTACTACTCAATAGCTTTCATTTGAATAGTCACACTTTAGGATTTCATCCACAGAAACAAAAATTGGACCTACATGTATATTATAGAACTAAGCGTTTGGCTCTAGGGGTGAAAGGGCTATTACCAAAACAAATGTAACAGTAAGGCTCAGTTTTTATTGCATGTCATTTAGTGTTCATTTTTCGGGTGTTGTATGATATTATTTGTAGTTCACACAGCTCTAAGGAGGTCAGTAAAATAAACTGTTATGACATGATTACAATCCAGTCTAAATTTTGGGAGGGATTTTTCTTTAAAAAAAGTGTTGTTTGGGCACAGGCTTTCCATCCCGTTGTGGTGTACTGTGTATTTTCAGTATGGCGGCATCGGTTTATAAAACTAGTCTTAGGGACCGTTCATTATTTATGCCTTGGCATGGGGGGGGGGGGAGCATAGGAGGGGGTTTGCCTGGTCTCTGCCGTCGTGTTGTTTCCTTTGACAAGAAACTTTACTCCACACTGTCTCTCTCCACCCAGGTGTATAAATGGGTACCGGCGACAAAATGCTGGGGGTAACCCTGCGATGGACTAGCATCCCATCCAGGGGGGAGAGTAGCAATATTCCTAGTTGCTTCATGCTACGGAAACCAGGTTAAGCTCCGGCCGTGTGGGCCATTGTGGCCCGAGTGCGACTTTACCTTTATAGGAGGGGGGCTGTCTAATTATTATAACTATCAGTTGCTTACAATAGTCTCCACAGAACATACAGCATACAGGTGAACACGTCCGTTAAGTCCACTGACATGAATGCTTCCTGACATGAATGTTTCACATGGTGTGCCAGGGGTCATGATTATTCTGGCCAACCTCCCCCCCCCCCCCCCCTCCCCACCCCCCCCCCTGAATTGTCAAATTGCTCTGAATTCATGATAATAGTGAATTTAGAACACTGTTTCCCAGGACATTTCAGAGAAGAAGAAATAAAAAAAACATGTTATTTGGACTGCGGGATTCGAACCCGGAACTACCACTACAAGGAACGTCTTCTTACCACTAGATCACCGAATAACAAAGCGATGGGAAATTATATCTGCAAGATATTTATTTGAGTCTTGCATAGAATATCACTGATCTACAGTGATTAGGCCTAAGCGCTGATTTCAAATGGTTAGCTTTTTGTTGAGGTTTGGTGATCAAGCTTTCGATTTACTTTCTAAAATTATTTTCAAGCGAGTGATTTTATAGGCTTACTACAGGGTGTAGAATAAGCGCATGAATTTTATTATGTTAGCTCCCCACCCCACCCCTCTGGAAATTCCAATTTAGCTTCATACTTTTCTTTAAAAATTTTGGCTTTTGAGCCCCCCCTCCCCCTCAGAATTTCCAATGACTTTCCACAGGGGAAGTATGGATATTTTCTTGAACCACACACACCACACACTTTTCTTTATGTACACATTAATAAACCACTTTAAAATAATGAAAATTTGACATTGTACATTATTTTAAATAATACATTAAAAAGGGAATGAGTTATATATATAATTTTCAAAACAAGTTAAAAAGCTTCAAAAATGCATATATTAACATAGCTTTAGAAAACTTTTCCAATGTGGAAAATGTAGTTGTATACTCTTTATGGCCAAGTGGGCCACCTGTGGTACTCTTTATGGTCGAGTGGGCGATCTGTGGTGCTCTTTATAGTCAAGTGGGTAACCTGTGGTACTCTTTATTGCCGAGTGGCCACCTGTGGTTCGTGTGTGACAACCTTATGAAAGTATGAGAAAAGAAATGAAAAGTGGCTTGGGATGTTATTAACTCAAGTGCTGGAGGTGATTGATATGACCCTGTAAATAAACATAAAAAAGTTTGTAAGTAAAAAAAGTTGCAAATACGTAGAGTAAGAAATTTTAAAAAATAGTGTACTGCAGTTTGTGGAGTTAATGGTACATTTAAACTTGACTCACAGTCACAAAACATTGCATCTTTTACCCAAACAAGAGGCTCCTAGCAGCCTTTACTCATGCGCATGCGTAAGTTAGATTTATGATATATTTTAAACATGATAAACATAAATAAACATAGATAAACATGATAAGAAGATGTCCGACATGGCGAAGAGTATTCTTTTCGTTCAGTCATCGTTCCTGCAAACCACGTTGTTTACTATTGATTGTTTTGGAAATGAAGGCTGTACCACAATGAAAGGAATGATTCATGCAAGTCTTATATATATCAAACATGAACATTGCTAATGTAAGTAGGGTTGTAGGAGACGCTGTCGTGACACTTGAATAACGCTCTTTTACCGGAAGTGAGAGTAGCCGGAAGTCACTAAACAGGAAGTGTAGTGGCAAAGCAATAAACCGAAAGTGTACAATTTAAAATATGCATGCATAAATTTGCATGCAAAATCGTGACACAAAAAATAAAAATAAGAAAAACAAGAAAAACGGAGCCGAAACCTTACCTCATGCTGCTATGCGCATGAGTAAAAAGGCAGGTTAAGTTGCATCAAAATTAGAACCATTTTTTGTCCCCTAATGTGCAGTTCCAGAAAATATCCATACTCCCCCCACGGAAGGTTTTTTGTTTAGCACCCGCTGTCCCCCCAGGAAATTCCAGTTTAGCTTCATACTTTGCTTCTAAAATTTTGGCTTGTAAGACCCCCCTCCCCCTAGGAATTTCCAATGACCTTCCATGGGGTGGGTATGGATTTTTTTCTGGAACTACACAATGCTGGTGGGAAGGTAACCTGTTATTGAACACTCTCATGCACAGGGGGTGTAACAAGTTTTATTTTGTCATGCTTTATTGCTCTCTTATTTATCCTTTCCTCACTTATGGCGTCCATGTTTGGGGTCTAACCTTTCCCTCATTTCTAACACAATTATTTATTATCCAAAAAAAAGCAATCGGAATAATATCTTTCTCTGAACCAAAATCCCATTCTGAGCCTCTGTTCAAATCTCTCAATCTACTTAAACTCAATGATGTTATTGAATTACAGATTCTCTCTTTTTTTTTATCAGTGGTCACATAGACTGTTATCCCCCTGTTTCAATGAATATTTCAAATTTACATCCTCTGTTCATTCCTGTTCAATGAGGCAATCATGCAATAGAAATCTTTATGTAACCTCAGTTAATACCACCCAATATGGCTTACGTTCCCTAAAATTCACTGGTCCTCGCCTTTGGAATTCCTTGCCTACAAATATAACTAATTCAAATTCTTTAAGAATATTTCGTAAAACCCTGAAGAACTCCATGCTTAATTGTTATTCTATTTAATTATCTACCTTAGTGCATGAAGAAATACTTTTTATTAAAAAAATCTATTCTGAATTGTCTGTAACTGTATTCTATTGTAGGGGTCATCCACTAGATTAGCCTTTGCTATTTGGATGATCCCAACTCACTCTCTATTTTTTGTTACATTTTTCTTTTATTCCTTAGCTGTACTTGTGTTTAGTTGCCTATGTAAAGTTTACCTGTATGTCATGTAAAACTGAGCTGAGTTGAATAAATCATCTTGTCTTGTCTTATCTTGTCTTGTCTTATTATCAGTTCCCTAACTTTTAACCAGGAATTTAACCATCATAGAACTACACTGCATGATCCTCAAAAACTGTAAAGGTTCTGATGTATTTATACTAAATTTTTCCAAAACCTGGCCATCCAATTTAATGCCACAGCATCAAACTGCAGTTCTGGCAATCATTCTAGACCTCATCTTATATTATTTTCTTGCTTTGGGTTTATTGACCTACCGATTCTCCTGTCAAACAACGAGGGCAGGAAGGTAACAATGAATGATTTGCTGTCAGCAATACGGGAATCTGTACAAGGAAATGACAATATTTTTTTTATTTATTCTGCTAATGGCTCACTCAATAAAGTGTTTTATTATTCAACATAGCATTCTAGAGTGCAAATATGACATGCTATTACACTCTTCTGACCGCACGCTAGGAAAAACAGTTTCAAAAACTTAGTTTTAGGAGAAGATTACTGTCGTATAATAAACAATTTATTCAGCGAAAAGTTTTGTAATGCGGCTGGGCATTTTTACTCGTCAGTATTTATTTTTTCTCGCCTAAAGGCTAAAAAAATGACTCGTAAAAATACTCAGCCATATAATTATGAAACTTTGCGCTGAATAACCTCTATTTATTCCCCTGATTGTTATTTTTACCATAATCCCTTTGTTTTTTGACTCTGAAATGTAAATCACCTTCATGAGTCATGAGCATCTTCAAATGTGACCTTTAGAGGTGATAGCATCTCCACACTGCAAACTATTAGCTGTTTGATACTTTTCTTCTTGTTTTTTTCCTGGCCAACCGACCAGGGAGAAAGGGTGATAGGAAGTTTATTTTATTTGGGATGGAATTACAATATAGGGCTGTCATACATTTCTGTCCACGCATCTTAAAAATAAATAAACGACACAGTGGTCATTGCAATGGATTTGGTTGGTGAAGGAATGTGGAGCAAAGTTTCTTGTCTAAGGAAACAACACGACGGCAGAGACCAGGCTCGAACCACCGACCTTCAGGCCCGGGGGAGGGGAGGGGGTACTCAACAAAGTTTGTACAGGGATGCTCCGCCCCGAGGTCTGAACCCTTACCCTTTCATATACTGTTTTTAACAGAAAAGGTACCCCTTGCATATACTTTTCATTGAAAATGGTACCCCTTTCATATACCTTTCATTAAAAATGGTACCCCTTTCATATAGCCTTTACGTGCATCTGTTCGATAAATTTTGGAAGGCCCTTTTTATAATACTTAAATGGTAGTTTTCCCTACACTTTTTAACCCGTTTATATACGCGCATGCGTAATGAACGGGTTATTGGTAACGGCGACTGATGTGCAAATGAGTCACTCACTCGCTCACTCCTTCCATCAGCTGTAGACTTAGACGTAATGCTTTGTTACGAATGCGTTTTGTAACAAGAACAGTGTGAATCCAGCGATAACAATAACTGAATTGGTGTAAACGAATATAAACAACAAGCTTAAAGATGTTTCGCATTTGGAGTCTTTAATGCAACGTTAAAATCGATCTAAAAGCAATTTTCAACTGAGAAACGGGTTTTGATGGTTATCTATGTTTAAGTAATAAAATTTATCCTATTTCAAGTCAGTGGTCACGGTGGTTGAGTGGTATAAAGCGTGGACTCACAGCCGAAAGGCCCCGGTTCGAATCTCGCTCGGGCCGTTCATTTTTTTTTTCTTTCTTCTTCGGACTCAACATTATGAAAGTGATGTACTGTATTTTTATTTTTTGCGTTTGTCAAAAATCCTTACGTTTAATTTTAAAAAAAATATTGAACCGTAACAGAGTGAACACATAAGCTTACCGCATTGCGTTTAAACACGTTACGCATTTCAAATTCACGGGTTGGCTCTAAGGAGTCTTTGATTATACTTCAACTTGTGTTTTCCCTAACCTTTCCTATACTTCGTGAAACCCCTACCCTTTCATATACTTCAACTTGTGAAATCCCTACCCTTTCATATACCTCCAGCCTAAAAAAGGTACCCCTTTCGGGTGGAGCATCCCCGTATAGCCCATTATAGGGAGTACCCCCCCCCCCCCCCGGACCTTCAGGTTGAAAGTCTGACTCGCTAACCATTAGACCACCGTGCCTCCACAAGGATTGCCACAACAACAGCAAAATTTAGCCATGAAAACATCAATTCACTTACTGGAGAGGATAGCTGATGGAGTTGTTCTTGACTTTGTATAACGTTTGCTGAATCATATGCAATTTCCATTTCTTGAACATTATTTACTTCATTCACTATATTACAGTTTATGTCTATGTGAACATTAACTGTTGTGGAATTTGGATCTCTTAGAGGCTGGTTACAAACAGAAGGGTGACGTGCTTCTGCAACGGGCTGTGTAGTGCAACATGGCAATCTGTTTTCTGTTTCCAGATTGAAATTATTTTCTGTCTGCCAAGAAGAATTTTCTAGACAGGGCCGCTTCTGAAAGTTAAAACAAATGAAAATCTACAGTACGAACTGGTTCACAATAACAACATGGACATAACAGTTGGTTTTAAATGTATTTGATGCCAGAGTATTACGAAGAAGGCTTGATAATTGAATATTGAATTGAAAATATCTTATAGTTTTCTACTTCTGGTCAACAAAGAGAAATCACGGAAATATATAAATATAAACGTAGCAACGCACGTGTTGTTGGGTTAAAAGAATAATTAGCTTATAATTACCTTCATTCTTTGTTCAGTGCAACTTTCTAAAACAGCCTGTCGCTTTCTCGTGAAGTTACAAGGCTTGACAGCGTCCACAGAATATTCGATCTCCATATGCGATCAACTTTTAGCCAAATCAAACGAAGAATTTTAAACTTTTAATCTCAACATCAACATAGGGCAATTTACACAAACCGTCAAAACAGCGAATCACAACCCGTGATGCATTGTTGTCTATGTTTTCGTCTTTCAGGGAGACGTACATGACGTATTATATAATTTTACTTGGATCCAGGCCACCTCGAGCGTTTTCTAAGAAAAATGGCGGTTTCGTGTTGTGATAAAATGTGGTGTGAAGAAGAATAACACCATTTTAAAGCTGTCTATTAAACAAGGGATGCGAAACTCAGGACAGTGTTTTTCCATAGGATGTCTTCCAATTTCACGTCCAAGCTGAGCATACCGAGCGGTTGATTTGGCTTGGTTTGAATAGAAAGACCAACTTCCGGCTTCTTTTCAACCTTTAGTCTGCTGGTACTGCGTACAAAAGCCTCGACAAGCGAATTGTAAAAGTAACATTTAATGATGTCTCAAACAAGGAAACGTAAAATTGGTGGCTTAACTCAAGATATTAAGGAGAAGAGAATTAAAGTTGAAAAAAGTGAGTATCTCTCTACACGTACATCAAAATGAATTTTTGTAAGTTAACTGTATGGACACCCTGCGCATAGCTGTCTGTTTTGTTTCCCGTTTATTAAGCCTACATGGCTGGCTTTGCAAGTAGGTAAGATGAGGTGAATTGTGTGTTGTGGTTGGCCCATCTTTCCTGCTGGCGACACAAGTAACCAAACCAGTTTGTATTCTGTGTGAATCCCAATCCGATATTATAGTATGTAAAAGGTTTTTTAAAATAGATCTACGCCAAGCAGCAAAGTTGTATGAAACCTAAAGGCTGATTTAGACGGCACAATTTTGTCGCATGCAATTTCTTGTAGTGCGTTCTGCTTGCATCAGGCAAAAATTGTATACAACTCGCATCATCAACAACAACAACAACAACAAAAATCTTTATTAGTTATAGTTATTGTAGAATTTATAACACTGGCCTGCAGGTAGCAAAAGCTAATCTTGGGAGGCCATTGAAATTAATTACATGATTAGAAATCGCTACACACACCAATTTGTTGAAATAAAAAGAAAGGATCAAACAATAGAAAAAAAAAAGAAGAAACAAAAAGGAAAAAAAAAAAAGAGAACCAAGTGATTGAAATAAAAGAAAGATATAACGTATAACATAACATATATAACATATAACGTATGTGGCTACAATTGTCATAGGGTTTTAAAACATGTTTCAAAATCCTACCACTTTTTGTTGTGTTGCCAAAACAGTTGTGAGCAAGTTGTAGGCTGATTTAGACAATGTGATTCGTGTTGTATGCCGGCGTAAGCAGGTTGCATGCTATAGTTGTAGGCAAAAGTTGTGCCATCTAAATCAACCTTAAATAATTATTCAATCAATGAACACATGCTGGGATAATCCAGACTGCAATAGCTAGTACTCCAGTATGCCATAGCCTTTTAAAACCCATGCTGAAGATTGGTGTAACCTACACAGAATGCAGACTGGTAACCAAAGTGTTCTCTAAGAGTTTGTATGGATCTGAAATTTGATTGAAAATAACTAGCAACTTGTCTCACACAGCTTTGTCTATTGCAGGGTATGTTACGTGTACATGGCACAATGTTTCATGACTTGTTGCAGAACTGCTTTATTAAAAATTGCAATTGTTTGAACTCCATAGGAGCACACTATTTGAAGAATGTTTTTGAAGTCATTCAAAAAAATTGTAGCACATGTTTTATCAGGTGTAAAAATACGTCACTGTTTCTGACTCTCAAGTTTTTAAACCTTATGAAAGATCATAAACAATAATAGTGTTGTAGCCAGCTTGAAACTTCTTTGCATTGATTATGACCATCACTGACCTTCACTATTGTATTTATTTTATTTTATTCAGGACTTTCAAGCAGTGATTCTGATGATGAGCTTTCTTCTCCTTCTTATGCCAGCTTCCTTCAATTTGACCACAAGCCAGTGTACAGTGATGTCGTCAAGAAGCAAATGGTAATTTTACCACAATTGCCGCTAAACTCGCAATCTGACTGGTCGACGTGAGTGGTATAAAATGAGAGTCCAGACAACGGTGCTGACGCTAACATCACGCATGCTTGAAAAAAAAAACAATCAGATTGCGAGAAAGTTATAGACAACACTTGCTCTTTCTTTGCTGTCACGTTTGTAACAAGACTTCGATTTTTCATTGTATTTTTTTCTAAATATTGTTGTAAAAAACAAATTTACACCGGTTTTCCGTGGTGTGGACTCTTATTTACCACGATTTACGTCATCACATGGTCAAAATTTGTTGCTGACTCACTCGGCTGCGCCTCATGAGTCCACAACATTTTGACCATGTGATGACGTAAATCGTGGTAAATAAGAGTCCACACCACGGAAAACCGGTGTAAATTTGTTAAGTATACATGTATATGACCCATTGGAAAAAGGAACATGCAACTATATGCAAGTATAAAAGAGACAGGGGTGAATTGAACTCACAAAAGGTTCCATATAGAATCTCATCTTGTGGGAATGCCACACACCATTCCTGTTAGAGATGCCAATTCCTCAGACAGGTTGTTCTTTCCTTGTCATGTTTGTTTCTGGCTTTTATAATTATTAAAAGGCATGAGAGAACTTTTACAGTGTTCATTTTAGATGCAAAATAATTCCTAGGACAGTGTAATAATAATAACTATGATGCAGGCTTTTAGCCAGAATATAAAAGTGGCT
>JAJGOT010000211.1:0-60000 GCA_022457155.1 Cladopsammia gracilis | reverse complement strand
AGCCATGCACATTCAGTCTTCAAGAAAAATCCCGAGTTTCGTTTTGTGCAATACTGAAAAACAAGTGCATTAGTGTAATAGGAAAGTACTATTAATTATTAAAAGGGCTTTTATTTGAATGGTCACACCACAGGATTTCAACCAAAGACTCAATAGTCAGAACACATTTCAGTCATGGATAATTATTATTATTTGTCAATTGTCAGCAATCGTTATTCATTCTAGAGACTGGATGCCAATAACCTTTTAACACTTATACATGTGCATATAAGTGTTAAGCATTTAATATTCTGTATTCATGTTTTCAGAAAAAGTTAATAATTGACGATGAAACGCAGTTCTGTAGTGAAGATGTTCTGGCAGAGGTCCTCAAAAGCAAGGTATGGTACCCTGCAGTGTCATGATTATGTCCTTCATCTTGGGTGACCATGGATATTGCAAATAAAACTCTCTTTCTCCAGCGCACATGAAAAGAATGTCACAAGAAGATTTCAAAATAAACTTTTTCACATCCACTGCTATTTTTGCCTGCATCCTGCCACTAGCCACACACAGAATCATTATCCCAATCTTTTAATTTTGATGAATTTATTTTTAAATATCATATTTTAGCCAAAAGAAAGAATGTTATAAAAAACTTGTTGTTCAATTGAAGGGCTTAGTTGAAAACTAAGCTAAGTGACTGGAAAAAAAAAAGCATTGCTCCAAATAGCCCAATTTCGATATATTAAAATTCTCTTGAAACAAAAGACACCACTACAAGGTTTAGGGGAATTTAAACCATATAAATCCCTTATATCATTCTCCTAAGCCTCATAGTGATGTCTTTTGTTTTAAGTTGAATTTTAATATATTGAAATGGGCTATTAACCATTTTTGGCATATGAACTTGTTTTCATGTTGTAAACATTGCTGAATTGTCGAATTAATGCACTATAAATTACTTTAAGGTATTTGACAAATTTTACCTGAAAAGAAAAAGAAGAGTTGTGGCCCTCTGGTGCTTTTGTACATTTCAACCATGGTTCCTTCCAAAACTGCATGAAATGAAGCTACAATTTCTTTAATTCATGCTATTATTACACAGATTGGCTGTGAGAGTATGTGACTGCAATACTCCTGACCCATGCCAATGACCTGAACAAACATAACATCATTTAAGGTGGGCTTATTGAACAGAACAGCTGAACAGCATACAACTCAGTGGTTGAGCACTGGTTTAAGTCATGTTTAAGGCCCGCTTGGCAATGAAAGGACATCATGAAGTCTGGAAATCCTGGCACCTCTCGAAGAATTGAGTATGTGTCCTTGCTGCCTCGGCTCAAAGCGCTATTCTGCGCTCAAGGTGAAAATGAGCCGTTGTGGACAAGATAAGCTGGCAGGAAAGTGTAGAATCACTTCGGATCAGAAAAGGGGCAGCATGAGTTGTGGGACATTTCCCATCCCAATTGCCATGGTTGAAATGCCTAATATCTGAAGTGCTTCCAGACTTATATATTATTTTGCTATAATTTTTGGGCGGAAAGGTCCATCTCAGTTTTGGCATAGAATTTCCCAACATGCTTTGCGACAGTGGCAGATAGGTCTGCTATGTGTGGTTGGGCACTTGAAACACAGCTTTGGGCAGCTCGAAGTGAGTATGTTCTTGCTGGCCGGCCGAGCTCTTTAAAGGCAGTGAAACCAACAACTTAAGCTTTTTCCATGTTTTTCCTAACCCTAACCCTGACCAACTTGCGCATTTTTTAAGTGAAACGATCAACTTACAGTAAGAAGTTTAACAGCAGTTAAACCAACAACTTGCGCTTTTATCAAGTAAAACGAACAACTTGAGTGGCTAAAAAGCAGTGAAAACAGTAATCCCAAGGGGAATCAAGTACACAAAGTGCTGCAGTGTTTGTTTAAGTTTTATTAGCTGACCACAGTTTTTGGACCGGTTTTCCTAGAAAATGAAACACAAAACTAGCGAAAAACATACAGGGCAATGTTTACGACATGAAAACAAGTCCGTACACCAAAATATGGCTAATTTGGAGCAATTTTTTTTCCCAATTTAGTCACTTACATGTAGCTTAGTTTTTGACCAAGCCCTTCAATTTAATATGTGTTAAAACCATTTGCTCCATATTGCATTGTACATAAGAGACCAACATCCAACATAAATCCACATCCTACCATCAGTTGTTTTTAAACCATCCTGTTTTTCATCTACTGAAATGAGTACATATTTGCTTCTACCAAGATTATTTTCATCTTGTACTTTGACACAATTAAAAGTCTTTCATTTCAATTCCTGTATACTGCTCTGTTTTCTCTGTAAAAAGTTACCTCTTTTGAGAACTGTATTGTTCCTGATATGCTTCCCCTGTTGTCAACAGAGTGTTTTTGATGCCCTTGTTGGGGATGAATTCCTGAAGGCAAGAACAAGAGCTAACCCCTATGAGTTCATCAGAGGGGGAATCTTTCAAAACAGGTGAATATTAAGTACATTTAGCTTGTAGCTTATAGAAGACTACAGGCCTGAAAAGTTCTTGTGAAGTCTTTGGTAATTCTTTTCTTCTTCTTTTTAGACCTTTTCCCCCTAAATCATTAAATGTATAGCAAATTGTACTACACAGATAGAGTTCCGGTATAAAAGGAGCCTGACCTGGCCATTCTCACTTCCAGTCTTCAATCAACCGCTGAGAAGCATTAACAACTGACAAAAAAACATGTGTCATTATTAAGACTATTGCTGACGCAATTTGGAAAAACTTTATGAAAGTTATAGAATTCAGAAGTCTTTGTGAACTTAGACTATTTAATTTTTTTTTCTGCTTAGGTAAAATCCCCGGCTGTGACCACCCTCAGTGTTACTTGTTCATGGGTGGGATGGGCCTGATTGATTGTGAAGCGCATTTGAATATAGAATTTGCGCTATACAAATGCATGTTATTATTATTATTGTTATCTTGGTTTAATTAGATTTTTGAAGCAAATTATATTTAATGGACGCACAAGTTAACCACGTTTTGTGACTGAAAGACGCTTTAATTTACATTTCACACCCAAAAGGTGTGAAATGGGGAGGAGCTTTAGCCTTTTATACCAGAACTTTGTGTTTAATGTGCAAGTCAAACAGATGAACCCTTCTTAATAGACAGCTCCCATGCATATACATGTACACTGTAGATAGATTTTACTTGAAAGCAGACCCTACACTAGATTTGCAATCTTTCACAATTGAAAGGCTTGGTGGAAATAGAGGGTGATTTTGCCTTGGAATCCAGCATCATCACTTAATAACCTTTCTTTTTTCACCAAGCCTATCAATAGTGATAAATGGACAGTTCAAATGCTCCTCAGGGTGCCTGCTTGCACAATTTACATGTTCATGTACATGCATATGGATACATGATATGGTGTATTAATATGGTAAGTGTGCATCCAGATCGTAGCTCATAAAACTTAAAGCATTTTTAAACCAACAGGGCAGCAATGAAAATGGCTAATATGGATTCTGCTTTTGACTTCATGTTTACCAACCCCAAAGATGACAAAGGAGTGAGTAACAATCACACAACTTTAATATATACTAATATCATATCCTTTCCAGATCTTTTATATACAATGTACTAGAATCCGTGTACAACCAAAAAAATTGCCGGTTGGTATTTTCATTGGGTGTCCTCACTCCCAATAATTGCCCCAAGATATAGATAAATGAGAGCTAGAAAAATAACCCATTTTACATTGCACAAACGAAATGACCTTTAACCCTTTCACTCCCAGGGTCAATTATGAACATCAAGACATGTAGTCAGCTCTAACTTTTGAGTCTGTTGATGAAATCCTATGGTGTGACCATTCAAATGAAACCTCTTCAGCAGTACTTTTACATGGTACCATTTGTTATAACTTTTGAGTCTGTTGATGAAATCCTATGGTTTGACCATTCAAATGAAACCTCTTCAGCAGTACTTTTGCATGGTACCATTTGTTCTAACTTTTGAGTCTGTCAATGAAATCCTATGGTGTGACCATTCAAATGAAACCTCTTCAGCAGTACTTTTGCATGGTACCATTTGTTCTAACTTTTGAGTCTGTTGATGAAATCCTATGGTGTGACCATTCAAATAAAACCTCTTCAGCAGTACTTTTGCATGGTACCATTTGTTCTAACTTTTGAGTCTGTTGATGAAATCCTATGGTGTGACCATTCAAATGAAACCTCTTCAGCAGTACTTTTGTATGGTACCATTTGTTCTACCTTTTGAGTCTGTTGATGAAATCCTATGGTGTGACCATTCAAATGAAACCTCTTCAGCAGCACTTTTGCTTGGTACCATTTGTTTTTCAATATTATTTTTACAAAATGAAATTTGGGATAGTTCTGGAATTTTGATCTTTGGCACTCTTGGGAGTTAAAATGTTAATTAATTTACTGATTATGTATTTTTCTTGTTTGTAGAGAGACTTGGTTGGGCCCAATGACCTGTTGTACTTTGCTGATCTGTGTGCTGGTCCTGGTGGCTTCTCGGAGTATGTACTGTGGCGTAAAGGTTGGCATGCTAAAGGATTTGGCTTCACTTTAAAAGGTACACTGTATATCATTAATAAGTAATTGGATACATTGGTTGTAGTAGTCTTACATAAGGACACAACAAAGGGCAAATAGCAAAGCGCACAAATGATGTCAGTACTCATGTTTGTCTGAGTTTATAATTTATTCTTGTTTATTCTTGCATTTCTGACAATAGAAATTTGTTATTAGGAATCCCCTGAGAGTCACTTTTGGTTTGTTTGTCTGAGTTTTAGTTCTATAAATAGTAATTGTGCGCTACGCTATTGAAGGGGTAATTAGTGGAATAAAGCCCTAAGTGAATTCTGATCAACTGCTAGATTCTCCTAACAGTGTGTCTTGTATATGCTCATGTAACAAAGGGAGAATTTGGCTATAGATCAGGAGTCACTTAGGGCCTTATCCTAAACTGAAATAAGGCCCTAATCTGAAACCAAATTATCCCTTTGTTACATGAGCATATACAAGACAAACTGGAAGGAGAATCTAACAGTTGATCAGAAGTCACTTAGGGCTTTATTCCACTCACCCCTTCATTTATGAGCCACAAACCTGCAAGAGACAGGTCCAATGCTATAACCATTTGCAGTTGAAACTTCACTACTGAACTGACACTTGGAGACACTCACTCATGATCCAACCATATGCAAACACTAAATTTGTAAACTCCCATCAGTAGATGAATCCTAAGAGAACAATTTATGGTCCCAAAGGTGTCTGGTTATATGGAGGTTCTACTTTTTAATTTACTTTTAATTAATATTCATTCAAAGGTACTTACATGTATTTAAAGGGCACTGCCTTACTGATGATAATAACTATGTGGTTATTGCACTTTTCTTTAAAGGTGACTGTGATTTTAAGCTTCATGAGTTCCTGGCTGGAACACCAGAAACCTTTGAACCACATTATGGTAGGATTAAACTCATGGTTAATAGATACGTTTGGTAGCTATTGCCTTGTAGAGAGTTAATGATGGGCCTAATGCGATTCAAGGGCAAGCAGGGAGGTATCCATGGCAACCCTGCAAGGTGGAACCACCCCTGTGCATAGCCCCATCAGAGCACTGGTACTAATACCTGACCTCATACTTAAGTCCACCAAGGCTGCAATGGGTGGAAGGATGACGATTCTCTTAACAGCAAGGCAATGGAACTGCAACAAGCAGCTTGAATGCAGTGCAATGCAAAATGTAATGCACAACACAAATAAGACCAGTGAATGTAAACCCATGGGACACCCCGCAGATCACGTACTGTCACAAAGCAGAAGCTGACTGTATTTACTCAAGTTTAACTTTTCCTAAATTGCATTTAGCCACATATGAACCTAGTTTGTATGAATACTCAGTTACCTCTCTTTAACTTGCTGTTTAGGTGGTATACTTAACCCTGGTGAGAATCTTTGAAGGATCTTTAAGGATCCTTAAAGATCTGCATGAGGATCTGCGAGGATCTTACTGAGGATCTTAATAAAGATCTTTGAGGATCTTTGGAAAGATCTTTGAAGATCTTTAAAGATCCTTGAAGATCTTTGCCAAGAACCTTAAGGATCCTTGAAGATCTTTGCAAGATCCTTCAACGGATCTTATTAAGATCCTTGAAAGATCCTTATAAATTCTTGAGGATCTTAAAGGATCCTTGCAAAGATCCTTACAAGGATATTTTGCTAGGATCCTTGTAAGATCCTTTGAAGATCTTCATCAATTCCTTGAGGATCTTTGTAAAAAATTCTACAATAAATTGCAGATGAAGAGTCTTTGAGGATCTTTCAAAGATCCTATGAGGATCCTTTAAAGATCTTTATCTTTAAGGATTTTTGACAGGTCTTTGAAGATCTTCAAAGATCCTTAAAGATCCTGTGAGGATTTCCACCAGGGAAGTGCACTTTTGAATCTTTGGATAAATCCCTGAACTGTACTAATCTAAATGAAAGTTAATGTGCAGTACTTTCCTGTGGTGTTTTCTCATTCAAATGAGACCTTTTGACTTGATTTTACAGACTGTTTTATGTTTATTGCTTTTAATTATTAGGTGGTTCTAACATCAGATTTGATTTGTGATCATTCAAATGAAAGCTATATATTTAAAAATACTTTGCTGTGGTGTTGTTCATGTTGCTATGCAAGATGGTTGCCATTTTTGAGTCTTAATTGCAACCATTGAAATTAAAGTGATTTTAAACAAGAAGTTCCAGTATAAAAGGAGCCTGGCCTGGCCATTTTCAACTCCAGTGGTCAATCAACCACTGAAGCATTATCAACTGACAAAAAACATGTGTCGTTACTAAGACCATTGCTAACACAATTGGGAAAAACTTAGTGGAAGTTATATCAGAAGTCTTTATGAACTTCTATTTCTTTTTTGCTTAGGTAAAATCTTGGTTTAATTAGATTTTTGAAGCAAATTAGTTTAAAGGACGTGCAAGTTAACCACGTTTTGTGACTGAAAGACGCCTTAATTTGCATTTCACACCCAAAAGGTGTGAAATGGGGGAGGAGCTAAGGCTTTTATACCGGAACTTCGTGTAAAGAGTTAAAACTGTTTTATTTCTTTTTTTCTCTAGGCGTACATGATGATGGAGATATCTACAATGAAGACAATCTGATAGAATTTAGAAGACATGTGTTGGAGCTTACAGATAACAAAGGAGTTCATTTTGTGATGGCTGATGGGGTAGGATTTGTTCTGCTCTCCAATCTCTCAGTAGCCTGCGTGGCAGGCGTTCTACGGGGAAGGGGAAGGGGGAAAATTCGGGCGCGCGCCCTTCGCGTTCTCGCGCGCATGAATTTTTCCCCTTCCCCTTCCCCTTAGAACGCCTGCCACGCAGGCTAATCTCTCATCTTGCGCATGATATACAGAGCATCCTGGAGTCATTTTCCCAGGGATTTTCATATGATGGAATGCTTTTGTTCTCAGGGAAATTTATGATTGAATGCATTTTCCCTCGGATATTTTCTTATTATGGGATGCTTTTGTTCCAGGGAAGTTTATGATGGAATGCATTCATTCCCTGGGATATTTTTATTATCATAATGATGGAGTGCTGTTTTCGCCAGGGATTTTATTGTGATGGAATGTATTTTTCCCCAGATATTTTCTTATGATGGAATGCTTTTGTTCCCAGGGAAATTTATGATGGAATACATTCTTTCCCTGGGATTTTATAACTGCAATCATTATGATGGAATGCTTTCTTTTCCAGGGATTTTCTTATGGTGTAATGTATTTTTTCCCTGGATTTTTTCATCATAATGATGGATGCCTTTTTCCCCAGGGATTTTTCTTATGATGTAATGCATTTTTTCACAGGGTTTCTCAGTGGCGGGAAAAGAAAATATCCAGGAAATCCTTAGTAAACAGCTTTATCTCTGCCAGTTCCTTTGTGCAATTTCTATTTTAAGACCAGGTAAGATGCACATTTTTTATGAACTTTTGTTTTAGGAAATCCTTAGTAAACAGCTCTATCTCTGCCAGTTCTCTGCCAGTGCCTCCTAAATAAACTGCATGCTGACAGCGATGAAGGACAGAAAAGGATGAGGGAAACAAGTCAGAGGGATCCAGGGTGCCCCTTCGACCTGATGATGTTTTGACACAAATCAATGCTGTAGATAAATTAATTCATCTGTACGGTTACTGTAACAGTACTGACAATACTTGCAATACTTTATTTGACACTCCCTTAACAGGGATTTTCAGTGATAATTATTGTTGAAACACTTGATTAAAATAGCACGATTTCAGAAAGGAATTATATTCTTTTCAAATTTGGTTTGAATTCACTCCGAGTTAAAGGGCATTATATTTAGAATCTCTCTTAACCAACCTTCTCATCCCGCTCCTCCACTATTTTTGGGCCATAATGTGTTTGATTACAAGAAATTGACTGAAGTGTATTACTATGCACTTATTGACTGAGTGGGAGGGCCGGACGGGAAAATATTTGGCCGACCTAACTCAGTCAATAAGTATTTTATAATATGACTAGAAATTACAAGAATAGTCGTGCAGTGCGAGGTCACTTGAACTCGAGCGGGAACGGACGGCTTTTTCCGGACCGGCTCGCGTCAACCCCTCCGGCCCCGCTCACGTCACCTTACGATTCTATTTTCTGTAGGATTGCGTCAGCGGGGCCGTACGGTCATATTATAAAGCCATTTATTAACGTCTGTAACATTGCTTTGTACTACAATCATTTCCTATCTGAAAGACCTCATTATTAGGCCAAAAAGGTAAAGGTTTTACGAGCTTAGGTGCCTACGCCTGCCGGAGTTTAACTCGGTTTCAATGAAGCGACTGAGCGTATTCTTGAGTATTACTACTCCCCCTGGATGAAAGGGTTCCCCCTCAGCATTATGTCGCCGCTACCCATTTATACACCAGGGCCCGGTTTTTCGAAAGCCGATTAACGCTAATCCTGGATTAAAAGTTAACAGAGGATTTCATTACTCTGTTTAAAAATGTGTACAAAAGTTTATTTGTAGCTAGTAGTGCAGATAAGTTAACGTCGAAACTGAAGGCCAACAGGTCCGTGGTTATATTGCCTGATTGGAAAATTGAAGTCCAGTGAAGCTTCCTTTGATGTTCTCTACCATCCACTGTACTTATTTTCTTAACGTCATGTCTTTATTTCTAACAGCTTACATTTGCTGATTATTTTATGTACAATACCATAATTTCTTTTTCTTCTGTTCTCATTTAAGGTGGCCATTTTGTGTGCAAGGTGTTTGATCTGTTTACACCGTTTAGCATTGGTTTGGTTTACCTAATGTATCGCATCTTTGATGAGTTGTACGTCTTCAAACCTGTCACGAGTCGACCAGCTAACTCAGAAAGGTACACTATGATCTGTCTTGTAAACTTGTCTAAGGTGGTTCTAGCTTTTGAGTCTGTGGATGAAACTCTAAAATGTGACCATTCAAATTAAAGCTTTTGAGTACAGTCAACTCAACTCTCTCTTAAGCGACCACCCTTGGTGCAGGAAAAAGTGGTCGCGTAAAGGAGGTGGTCGTAGTAAACGAAAAATCAATTTGAAACAGTATTTGACTGAGAAACAAAACGGTTATTTACAAAGTGGTCGCTTACGGGAAGTGGTCATTTAAGAGAGTGTTGATTGTAGTACTTTCGTGTAGTTAGTTAGTTAGTTAGTTAGTTAGTTAGTTAGTTAGTTAGTTAGTTAGTTAAAGCCTTTTCGATCTTTTATAACTAGGATTATTCGTGAATCTTTTCATCACTTGTGTTAAAGCGGTTTTCAATAGCCCATTTCCGAGTTGCTCTTAGCCTCCTTTTTAAACCGAGGCCAAGTGCAAAACCATTCATATGAAAAGGAGTTTTCTTTCACATGCAAATAAAACTTATATCCAGATGAATGGTTTTGCACTTGGCCTCGGTTTGAAAAGGAGGCTAAGAGCAACTCGGAAACGGGCTATTGTGTGTGGTAAAACTAAAAATCCGAAGTAATTACTCTGACCAATCAAAGCAGACTCGAAGCAAATACATGTAGCCGGCGCCAAGCGCGGGAAAACGCGTGCGAGCAAGTCACGATTGGTTTTGGTTTTACTTCTGATTGGTTGAGAAAGTGGCGCGAGATTTTTTAGCCAATCACAAAGCTTAGCAATGCAAAATCAAAGCAATTGCAAAATTGTTTCCCTCTTTTATTGCAAAACTGCTATATTGACTCATCTAATGTTTTCTTACCTTTTTTAGGTACATAGTATGTAAAGGACTTCGCACCAACAGTCAGGATGTTCATGATCACATGTTTAATGTGAATGTCAGAATTAACAGATTAAAAAAGGACGACATAGAGGATGTGGTTGAGGTTGGTGGAAACTGTAACTCTTTGATGTACCGTAGGAAGTTGAGTTTTACCTTAGCATCCACAGGAATTACTTGAAGTGCCGGCGTTTATTTTAGGTCTGGATTTAAGTTGATAAATAAACTGATTCTCCCTGTAACTTCTAGGTTATATACTTACATATATATTATGCGCACATTCGAAGCGCCCGTGAGCGGACGCCCTCGGGAAACAGAAAAAGGTCCGTAACTTGAGCTGGCCGCTTACGGGAATGATTCTCGTAACAGGAGAATTCAAACGTGGTTTTGTCAAGGCGGCCGTAAGTAGAGCTGTCCGCTTACGAGAGTGTCCGCTCAGATAGCTTTGACTGTAAATCCTGAGGGCTGGTTCCCACTAGCGACATAAGCGCGGTAGGGTAGCAGCTCTTAGAAGCCTCTATTTTCATTGGCCTTGTAAAACACAGCTGCTATTGTTTTTAGGGTTAGGGTCCATTGTTGTGTTGTTTGGGCTATTGTTAGGTCTAAGTGTATCAAGCCAATGGTGTGAGACCTTCTAAGAGCTGCGACATCACCCCATAATTGACGGAATTGCAAGAAAGTAATGATCTAGTGAAAGTAAAAACACGTAAACGGATAGTGAGCGACGGAAGCAGAAGCGAAATCAGAAGAAAAAGGAAACCATCTGATCCTTCCGATTCCGATTTCGTCGAGCTTCCGATTCCGATTACGACTCCGTTTATTTATTTACACTGGAACCAGTGTAAATAAAAGTGGGAACCAGCCGCAATTAGAGACATAACTTGTTTTTGCGCGATCTCTTTCCAGATTGTTCCCATGCACATTGTGGTGGAAGACGAAGAATTTTCATCGTATATGGCTGATTCTAATGACAGGTAGTGCACTTAGAGCAGTTTTCAATTGAGTGTGAAAAGTAGCTTTGGTTTTTCATTGCTACGCTTTGTGATTGGCTAAAAAATCTCGTGCCACTTTCTCGACCAATCAGAAGTAAAACCAAAACCATTCGTGACTTGCTCGCACGCGTTTTCCCGCGCTTGGCGCCGCCAACATGTAATTGCTTCGAGCTCTGATTGGTTCATTGGATTGTTTACGACTGCTGTGATTGGTCAGAGTAATTACTTTGGTTTTAGTTTTACCACACTCGATTGAAAACTGCTCTATATATAAAATTTGTTTCAAATACTAAAACTCCTTCAATGTTTGCGGTCATGTTATGTAGATGTGCACGCTATTATTTATTATTTGTTTCTGTCGTTTTTTAATTACGATAAAGTAGACGAGAAATGTTTACAGTGAATGTCTTGCAAATAGATCCGTTTCCAATTGAGTGTCGAAAGTAATTTCGCGATTGCTTTTGTTTTGCATTGCTACGCTTTGTGATTGGCTAAAAAAAAAACCTCCCGCCACTTTCTCAACCAATCAGAAGTAAAACCAAAACCAATCGTGACTTATTCGCATGCGTTTTCCCGCGTTTTCCACCGGTTACAATGTATTTGCTTTGAGCTCTGATTGGTTTATTGGTTAATACTCTGTTTTAGGATAGGAAAGGTACAAGCAAACTCACTGAAGAAACTAAGAGCCTACGTCCAAGACACGTAAGTTGGAAAGCTATAGAACTGTTGCATGTATATGGTTTGGTGCCGGTTTGCTAAGCGCAAGGCTGCTCTGCCCATAATGTCCAAGAAAATAAGGACGGTATTCTGAACTAGCCTGGTCTCTATTGGCCTGAAACTCTCATGCGCTCTTAGTGACTCCCGTGCGCTCTTAGTGACTCCCATGCGCTCTTGAAGAGTGTATCCATTCCAAGGTTTTTGGCCAAAATGGCATCCGGGGGCGCTTTCCATTTGACCAAAAATTCCGGTTTGAAATTCCTGGTATTCCGTGTGGTGAATGGAACAGTATTTTCCGGTTGGTGGCACTGTTACACCGGAACGTTAGGACAATCTCAGTCGCGAGGTTGTCCTAAAATTCCGGAATTTTATTCCGGAAAATTTCCATTTCATTCGCTTCCCAACCCGGAATTTCCGGAATTTTTGGTTAAATGGAAAGCGCCCCGGGTGTCCTATGGACATTCACCTTTTGAAGAAATTGATGGAGAATTCACCTTAACTTTCATAAAAGAAACAAACACAAAAAGCCTCCATCAGGTTTCGCAGTTGCAGGATTGTTGACTTGCAGGATAGTTTTTTCTTTTGGTTTCCAATTTTATTTTGCCAGTCAATATACAAAAACTGTCGGTGGCGGAATCGCCAGTTGTCTGAAAGCCAACGTGAAACATGACCACTGAACATCCACAGTTTATGAGCCAAGTGAAACGAAAACCATCAACCCAGTTAATTCTCGTTGTTTGGAAATCCTGATGGAACACACTCTCTGTCGTGTTTGATTCAATGCTTTATATTTAAAATAAAACGTTGCGTTTCTCAGCACTGTTAATTAATTGAATTTTCACATTTTTCAGAACGTTAATGGGTCATTATGATCAAGGCGAAGTCAAGAAAATGTGTATGGAGAAATGGAAGGTCTGTATATTCGTGTAACGTTCATTCGTGTACCATTCACGTTACTGGGAAATTGTTGTAACAGCAAAAATTTATATTTATACACTGATACAACAGCGCCATTACACGACAAACTAAAGTTGCGTGTGTGAACGTGTTGGCAAACTGTTGACGACAAATAGGGCTTTTTTTTAGTTTTGCTAACTTTTTTGCAGACTTTTTTTAGTTGGCAAACTCGCATTTGAAGTGTCAACGTTTCCTACAACTTCAGTATATGCAACCTTGTTATATAGCTGGAGTTTTTTCTCAATACAACGCGCGTGTTGATTGGTTGATTCATGGACACATGACATCTAACAAACGAAGTGTTTCCCGCCAATTTTCCTAAGCGGGCATTATTACGAAAGCGGGCGACAATTTGGAGGTCAGAGGGTAACGTTGCACTGTTGCCCGCTAGCGCACGTGATCACACCGTGACAAAAGGTGGCATGATTATGATGCGATTGATGTTTACCTCGAGTGCTCGGTGCGTTTTATAAACTTTGTTTTTTTTTTTTTTTTTGTCTTGCTATATAATCACTTAAGGTGGCTCCAAGTATTTTTTTGGGGGTCACACTTCCCTTTTTGAATGCGCTTATACATAATCTTACTTTAGCTCAATGAATCTGAATTTGATACCAGATGTTAGGCTTGGATGAAAGTTTTAAGGGATGTTCTTTTTATGCCAATCGGCGTTTCCATAGCAACGGGAAACAAACATGGCGAAAAACAGTTTTTCCTAATTATCTTTCGATTTTGCGGCTACCCACGACAAGCGAATAAATGCGCTATAATCTACACAGTCTTGCACACTAAATGGGAAAATTTCAAACAAATTAAACTGTTGGATTTTGAATAAATCGCTGAAACATTTTTTTACACGTGTTTTTTCAGGTTTGAAATGTAAGCGGTCAAAACATCCCATAGGTCTCACAAATTATCATTAAATTACCACAGGAAGTTTCCTCAGACTTAAATTATTACTCCCTGCAAATAGCTCTGACTAACTCCTCGGCAATAAAGAGATCGAGCTTTTCATTCAAATGCAGTTTTGCTTGACGTTTTCACTCTTTTTAAACTGCATTTGAATGAAAAGCTCGATCTTTTTATTGCCGAGGAATTAGTCAGAACTATTTGCAGGGAGTAATGATTTTAGTCTGAGGAAACCTTCTGTGGTAATTTAATGATAATTTGTGAAACCTATGGAATTTTTTTGACCGCTTATATTTCAAACATGAAAAAAAAAATACATGTTAAAAATGTTTTAGCGAATTATTCAAACTCAAACAGTTTACTGAATTTGTTTAAAATTTTCCCATTTAGTGTGCTACACTGTGTACATTATAGCGCATTTATTCGCTTGTCGCGGGTAGCCCCAAAATGCAAGTGTAAACTAGCGGCCGCGATTTCCTGTGCGATTCGGGTGCGACATTTGCTTTGATTTGCTGTGATTTCCTAAAAATCGCCGCCAAGATGCATCAGGTTTCTAACATGTTCGAACCTCTGCGACGTCGCGCGACAAATCGCTCCCAAATCGCACTGAAATCGCCGCTAGTTTATACACGCGATTTGAAGATGCAACTTGTGTGCAACAGAAATTGCCCAAAAAATTGCCTGTGTACACGGACCTTAAAAGAAAAATAAGAGACAGCTCGCAGTAGAAGTTTTCAATTGAGTGTCGTGAAACCAAAACCAAAGTAATAGGCCATTTTCGAGTTGCCTTTAGCCTCTATCAAAGCGAGGCTAGGTGCGAAACCTTTCATATGAAAATGAGTTTTAATTCACATGCAAATAAAACTTATTTGCATGTGAATGAAACTCATTTTCATATGAAAGGTTTCGCACCTAGCCTCGCTTTGATAGAGATCGCGAGGCTAAAGGCAACTCGGAAATGGCCTATTATTCTGGCCAATCACAGCAGTCGCAGATAATCCAATGAACGAATCAGAACGCGACAGAAATACATGTAGCCGACACCATTCCCAAGCGCGGGAAAACGCGTGCGATTGATTTTGGTTTTACCTTTGATTGGTTGAAAAAGTGGCGCGAGATTTTTTAGCCAATCACAAGCCATAGCAATACAGAGCATCATGTCTGTACATTTCTTTCACACTGTATTAACCTACGTGATGTGTCCTTTAGATTCCTGAGCAGGCTCGTGCAGCCGCGAAAAACCCAGATCCCGATGTTAAATTTGATGAACTTTGGAAGGTAACTCCATTATATATATATTGATTTACATTCTTAGGGTTGTTGGTCAAGCGAAAATAATACTGGGGGAAAAATGTTTTGTAAACAGCGCTTCAACTATTTATTAAATCCATTTTGAAATCACTGGTGATCCTTGGAATCTGATTGGTCCAAAATGGTGCAATTTATTTCCAAATTGCACCATTTTGGACTTTAAATCGCATCATTTTAAAATGGTGCAATTTATTTCCAAATTGCACCATTTTGGACTCTAAATCGCATCATTTTAAAATGGTGCAATTTATTTCCAAATTGCACCATTTGAAATCACTGGTGATCCTCTTATTACAATGTTACACTTTTTTGTGCAATATTGGGGGATTTCAAAATGGATGTAATTAAGAGGTAATTGAACTTCGTGTCGTGCAATTTTGGTCTGAAATCATACTTGTGATTTCAAATCAAACTCGCGCTATCGCGCTCGTTTGATTTTGAAATCACGCGTATGATTTCAGACCAAATTGCACTCCACTCAGTTCAATTACCAATATTAATCGTGGCCCAATGCAAAATTTTGTTAGAAGTCAGTGGAAAAACTAAGAACCGATTAAGACATTACGGGTTCTGTTTACGACTGTCACTTGTCAATTTTGCATCTTGTACTGACGTGTCATGCCAAAATAGTATACATCATACGTCATACTTTAGATCTTTTAAGACCTCAAAAGGTCTTTGAAATTGACGTGACTTAAATTAACGCGAATTGGAGGGAAAATTTCTTTCGAATAAAAGAAATTATACATTGGTGTCACTAGCTCGATTTTGATTGGCTATAAGCACGCAACTAATTATTGCTTGCTGTTTCTGTTACGTCATACCTACAGACAATAGTTTTATGCATTGCAGAAGTGACGTCATACCTACAGACAATAGTTTTATGCATGCAGAAGTGCGCGCTCTTGTCTTTACAAGTGCAGCTCAGGAATATGCATAATAAAACAATTATTGGATTCGGTTTTCGCATGATAGCGATAATTATCAAGGCCTCAGTTTGTGTTATCCGCATCAGCCTTCGGCTTCGGCAAATAACACAAACTTTGGCCTTGATAATTATCGCTATCATGCTCAACCTCATCCAATAATTGTTAATTAACGCGAGAGAGGTGGCAAATTTTCAAAATAAAGAAAATTAACGCGATTATTGGCTGACTGTATAGTGCAAAAAAAAAAATCGGATGTCGAGAACCGCTCTTCTGAAAGCAAGAGTGAACTGGAAATATTGCAGATGACGTATGTTTAAGGCTTTTACATTGTAAAAGATTGAAAAATAGTGTGCTGAAAATTATTATTTCCTAGTTGCTCTATGTGTTCGTACGGTATCTAGAATTTGGGGTGAAATTAAGGTCTCGGAAATGAACGCTCCACTTAAATAATGTCGCGGAAATTAACGCTCACAAAAATTAACGCGAATTTTGAGAATTCGCGTTAATTTCATGGAGCGTTAATTTCCTATAATAATGTAGTTGTTCTTTCGTTTTCTTCAAGGGTATCGACGACGACCACTGTTTTGATGCGGAAGCTACTACGCTGACCTCCAAGAACATTCAGAATCTGAAATGCTTGTACAATTACAAATGTATTGTGTCTGGAGGGGAAAGGTGTTTTTTTATGGGGCTTGGGGTAAGTGTCTCATCCGCTTTCCCAGAAAGTAATTACATAAAATTATTCATGTTAATGCTGCTAAATTTGAATCTATGATTAGAGCAGTTGTCACTTGAGTGTCGTAAAACCAAAACCAAAGTGATTACTATGGCCAATCACAACAGTAGGGGATATTTGCCGGTTCTGGCGCATTTCATTAAATTACCGTTAAATTATCAATCATTCACGTTAATTTAACGAGAAAATGACTTATGCACACCTACACAAGTCTAGCGCATTTTCGTTAAATTATCGATCATCCATGCTAATTTAACGATAAAATGACCCGTTCACGCGTTCACAACTCGCGAGTCACGAGTCATGAAGAGTATCCCGAAGAGATACCACTCAAGCAACACTGACGAGTTTTTATGGAAGAAAAAAAATCGCCACTACCTAAAGAGACTACCTCAAAGAGATACCACTCAAGCAATGTTAGTGAGTTGGAGTGAGGAATTTTTATATGTAAAAAATGGAATTAAAGAAATCTTGTACGCATACAAATAAGATGGATTCAAAAACTGTTGAACAGCTTAAGGCATTTGCGCGTGAAAACGGTTTGAAAGGTTATTCACGTTATAGGAGGAAAGCGGACCTAATCAAATTCATTGAAAGTAGTATAAATACTCCACCACCTCCCCCACCACGCGGTATCGTTAATTTTATAGATGAAGAAGAATCATCACCTCAACCCCCACCTAGGGAAAGAGAACAAACACCACCTAGGGAAAGAGAACAAACACCACCTCCACCTCCACGAAAAGCAGAACCAAAACCTTATCAGTTGAAAACTAAACAAACTCGTAGACAGAAAAGAGAAGAAAAGAACTTTGAAATGCCTTCACCTGTTGAAGTGGTGAATGATAAAGCAAAAGTCAAACAGATCAAAAGAATCAAGAAAAAACTCCAGAAGGTGAAAAAAAAGGTAAAAAATAACAAACAGAAAAAACAGTGGATTTCAAAGAGAGAATCACTCCAAGTGGCTTTAGAAAATTTAAAGCCTAAACAAACAAGCGCGTTCAAGCTTGAAGAGAGGAAATCAGCTTTGAAAAAGTTTGCCGTGCAATATACTATTGATGGGGTTAAGGGGTATGGTCCAAAAACATTCTTGTCAGCTGTAAAACCAACTATACTTCAGTTCCTAAACGAACACCGTAAGATAAAGTTGAAATTAATCCTAAAGTGTTCCATGTCGAAAACAAATATAGTAACCGGTGAAGTAGAGTATGTAACCGGTCATTTTGTTTCAAATGTTGAGATAAACCTTCAAGGCACAAACCTTGACGATCTCTACCAAAAAATGACGGGTAAAGTGTTAGAGAGTTTAGCAGCATATCAAAAACGAGGTAGTAATTGGATATTTGATTCAATCGTTGCTTTGGAGCTTCATACAGTAAAGTATGAACCGCTCAGAGGTTCTTCTTACATAAAGCTCCCAATTGCACTCGCATTAAAAAAGGCGATAATAAACATGAAAAACAAAGACGATGAATGTTTTAAATGGTGCATCACAAGAGCGTTAAATCCGGTAACTAGAGATCGTCAACGTATAACGAAAATATTAAGGAAACAGTCTGAAAAATTAAACTGGGATGGAATTGAGTTTCCATTTGAATTGAAGGACCTTAAACGTTTTGAAAAACAAAACGAGACTATAAGTATTAATGTTTATGGGTATGGTGAAAGATTAGTTTACCCTTTGAAAGTAAGTGATTATGTAAATCAAAAAAATCGTACAAACCATGTAAATCTCTTACTCATTTCTAAAGGTGAAAATAAACACTACTGTCTCATTAAGAGTATGAGTAGACTGTTATCAGATCAAACATCAAAGAATGAACATAAAAAGTATTTTTGTTTAAGATGTCTCAACTATAGCACTACAAAAGAATTGTTAAAAAAACATGAAGAATACTGTAAAAATAACGAGGCTGTTAGAATTGAAATGCCAGATGAAGGATCGACTATTTCATTTTCAAACCATCAACGAAAAATACCTTTAGAATTCACCATCACAGCAGATTTTGAGTCAACCATCAAACCGATTCCTAAAGAAGAAAAAGAAGAAGAAGAAAAGAGTTACACAAAGAAGTTACAAAAGCATAAACCGTCAAGTTTTTGTTTTTACATAAAGTGTAATTTTGATGACAAGTATTCAAAACTTGTTGAATATACAGCAACCTCTGAAGATGAAGATGTAAGTCAAAAATTTATGGATATGTTAGAATATGAAACCAAGAGAATATATAACCAGTTTAAATTCCCAAAGAAGATGATTTATAAGGAAAAAGAGAGACGTAAATTTGAAAGGGCAACAAGGTGTTGGATCTGTAAAGGTGAATTTGATAAAAAGAATAAAGACAAAGTACGCGATCATTGTCATTATACTGGAAGATTTCGAGGTGCTGCACATAACTCTTGCAATCTAAAATGTAAGAAAGCAACATTTATTCCTGTCTTTTTACACAACTTGTGTGGGTATGATTCACATCTATTTATTAAAAATCTCGGTGTAAGTGAAGGTGGAATAAAATGTATTCCACAAAATGAAGAAAAATACATTAGTTTCACGAAAGAAATAACGGTTGACACGTATAAGGATAAGGAAGGTAAGGAAGAGGTTGTAAAACGAGATATACGATTTGTTGACAGTTTCAACTTTATGGCTTCAAGTTTGGACAAATTGGTTACAAATCTCAAGAGCGCATCAAAGGATAAGTTCAAAAACACAGGCAAGTTTTTTAGCGGTGAACAGTTTGAGTTGATGTTGAGAAAAGGTGTATATCCTTATGAATACATGGACTCCCTCGACAGATTAAACGAAACACAATTACCATCGAAAGATAAATTCTTTTCCAAACTAAGTGGGGAAGGCATTTCCGACGAAGATTATGAACATGCGCAAAAGGTGTGGAGTACGTTTGAAATGAAGACGCTAAGAGACTATCATAATCTCTACAACAAGTCGGATGTTTTACTTTTATGCGATGTGTTTGAAAACTTTCGTGAACTTTGCATTAACAATTACGACCTTGATCCGGCTTGGTATTATACTGCACCGGGATTGTCTTGGGATGCGCTATTAAAATGCACAGGTGCCAAACTTGAACTTTTACATGATCTAGATATGTTACTATTGTTTGAAAAAGGGATAAGAGGAGGTATTTCAATGATTTCAAACAGGTATGGTAAAGCCAACAACATCTACATGGAAGAAAAGTATGATGAGAGTAAGTCTGACACATTTGATGTATATCTCGATGCGAATAACCTTTACGGTTGGGCTATGTGTAAAAAATTACCTACAGGTGGTTTCGAATGGATGAATGAAGATGAATTGGTTAATTGGAGAAATGAGAGTTGCATACTCGAGGTCGATCTTGAGTATCCGAAAGAGCTGCATGACCTTCATAATGACTACCCTCTCGCTCCAGAGAGAGTGAAGGTAAACAAAGTGGAGAAACTAATACCTAACTTGAATGATAAAAAGAAATACATTCTTCACTATGAAAATCTCAAACTATATGAGAGTTTGGGGATGAAAATCACAAAGATTCATCGAGGTATTAAATTTGAAGAGAGTGATTGGATGAAAAAGTATATTGATTTAAACACACGCTTGAGAGCAAAAGCACAAAATGAGTTTGAAAAGGAGTTTTTCAAACTTATGAATAATTCCGTCTTTGGAAAAACGATGGAAAACATCCGTAACAGAGTGGATGTACGTCTACTCAACTCGGAAAAGAAAGCAAAGAAACTAGCAGCAAAACCCAACTTCAAACACTGCACCATCTTCTCAGAAAATTTATGTGCTGTCGACATGAAAAAGATAAAAATTAAATTCAACAAACCAGTATATATCGGTATGTGTATCCTCGATCTGAGTAAAACCCTAATGTACGATTTTCATTATAATTACATCAAACCAAAGTACGGTGAAAAAGCAAAGCTACTATTTACTGATACGGATAGCTTAGCATATGAGATTGAAACAAAAGACTTTTACAAAGATATAAGCGATGATGTAGTTGCTAAGTTTGATACGAGTAATTTTCCAGAAGATCATCCATCAGGTATACAACAAGGAGTAAATAAGAAAGTGGTGGGAATGTTCAAGGATGAAGCTGGCGGTAAAATAATAGAAGAATTTGTAGGGTTGAGGTCGAAACTTTACAGTTATAAGATGTATGAGGGAAAGGAGGAGAAGAAGTGTAAAGGAGTAACGAAGTCAGTAAGAAATAAAAGCATTAAATTCGATGATTATAAGAAATGTTTATTTAGTGGTGGAAAACAATACCGAAAGATGTATACCATAAGGAGCCGTAAACATGAAGTATTTACGGAAGAGGTGAATAAGATCGCTCTTTCAGCAGATGATGATAAGAGAATAATACAACCTGATAGAATTCACACACTTGCGTACGGACATTATAAAACAAAATAGCTTCGCATGATTTTTCATTTCATGTATTTCATATGAAATGAAAAAAGCTTACATCATTACAGGTCTTTCAGTTCTTTCAAATCTATCCAAGAGTTGAATTTTTCTGGGTAACCACTCCACTTTACTAACGCTTTACCTTTTCGAGCATCTCGTCGAATCACTTTCTCAATACGGTAAACGTCTTGAACAGCCTTCTGTAACTCTTGCTCATAAAAAGTACCCGTTATCTCCTCACCCATCTCATCCTTTATTTTATAAGTTATCGGATTAGTGTATTGAATCTTATCGATAATAAAAATCTCTTCAGTCCAATTCGGTGTGTAACCTTTATCGAAAACAGGACGTTTATATTTTGATATTCGAACTTTATCACCAACTTTAAATTTCGGTTTATGCGTAGCTGTCCGTTTCATCTTACCATACAGATTTAAGTAAACAGCACTTTCATTCTTTTTCTTCGACGCTTCCACAGGCGTCATCCCGATGCTTCGGTGTTTTGTATTATTGTATTCTTTCAATATCTTCGGTAACACATCATAATACACGGTATTGTTTTGAACGGTGAACTGCTTAAACATTTTCTGTTTTATCGTACGGTTCCATCTTTCACAAACAGTAGATTTTTCTTCATTCTCTGTCGAATATATTGTTATCTTATTTTTATCCAGCAGTTCTTTCATATTCTTATTATAATACTCTTTACCCTTATCAGTCCATAACATTTTCGGTTTTCTTCCTTCTTTGAATATTGTTTTGAACGCTTCTGTAACGGTCTCTCCCTTTTTATTCTTCAACGGTACAATCCAACCATATTTACTGAAAACATCTAACACCATGAGAAGATAGCGATATCCCTTATTCCACTTACTATATTTCTGCATCTCAACAAGGTCAGAACACCATATCTCATCGATACCGTTAACAATAACACGCCGCCGAGTAAACTTCCGTCTTATAGGTTTATGCAACTCATCAGCTAACTTTTCTTGCCACGTCACCATGTTTTTACTCGGCGGCTTTTTCCGTTTTTTGAAGCACCAAGACCCAGTATTCTTTTACCTTTTATAATCCCTTGAACAGCTGCAGTACCCCAAGGGCGATCTTTATATGGAATTTTTGAAATTTCATCAAGCATTATATCATCTGCTTTATGTTTGTCTTTCAAACTTTGTGCTTTACTATATGCGATATCATGCTTTTGACAAATAGCATCAAGGTTATTTATTGGGTCTCTAATCTTTGGGTCATTTGATTTCAAACGTTTTTCTATTTTTGTTCCAGGACCACAGTAATTATATTTTTTTAAAGTTGGTGTTCGCATATGTAATTCTCCAAATTTTGATAAATGTTTTTGTATATCAACCTCACCACCGCGGTGAAGCGGATCGAGTCTTTTCGATAAGTCTCCCGTGAAACTATCCAAACCCTCATCTATATACTTATCAATACCTGATTTAATCTTTTTCTTTACAAAGTCTGATTTGACGGCTTTTGACGCTCCTATTTTTCCTAAATTGTAAAGACCTTTCATACCAGCTTTCATGGCAATCTCTCCAAGACTATGACTACCTTCCACATCAAAAAAGCCCCCACCTTGTGAGGGCTGAACTAGTTTCCCGAACTCTTAACGAAACGGGTTTTTGTTATACCACAATTAGCACACTTACACCAATAATAATACCGACCGTTGCTGGCTAACTTATAACCGGATGGTTCAGCGTTGTTTGTATGTTTTTTTTCCTTGACGCAATATATATTTGCTGGTGGTTCCATTTTATTATACGATCTGTATAATAAAACTTTTTTAATTTTAATTACATAAAATATTTTTTAATAAACGTTTCGTTGTGTTGGGTATCTGTTAAGCTAAACGGTTGTAAGATATCGTAAAAATCTTTTTTGAGTGACCATTGATGAAGGAAATAAAGACAATAATAACCGCAAAGAACGCTTTTTATGTTTTGATACTGACTTGAATTATAGATTATCTGTTTCTTGCTAACGCATGTAAATTCTTCAGGATAACCCATACCAAAACTATCGAAATACCACACGAAGTTATTATCGTGAGATGGAGCGCAACAAACCCAATGAGTTCCAGCATTTTCAAGCGAATCGAGATTAATAATGCATGGACTATGATTTTTAGGCATAACTTCATCCCTCGAATATATCCCTTTGAAATTAGGAATTCTAAGGTATGAAATCCACTTCATCAGTTCAACATTACTCAACGGTTTGTTTACGAATTTTGGCTTTACACTCCTTATAGGATAGCCCCTACTAGTGGTATGCTGTTGAACGGGCTGTTCGGTCCTAAAAGTAACCCTTTTCCTTTTTTTTTGGTTCCCATTCCAACAGTATTTTTTCCCCATTGTCCATAGAACGGAGGCGGTGGATCATAAGGATTTCTACTCATTCCTAATCGCGGTGCCCCTTTTCCATCTTTAGGTCTTCCCATTCTTGGTGCACCGGATCCGGTCAACTTTTTAAACGCTTCGACAGCTAACGGAATTCCGATACTTGCTAGCAAAGCCCCTAATAACCCTCCAGATTGTGTTTTTGTCGGTTTTATCACCAATCCTTTTCCTGTTTGGAAGCCGCGTTGAAGAACTCCTTTCTCTTTATCTGTTAGCAAATGAATATTATTAAGCAGATGTTGAATCTTACTATTCGGGATGAGGAAACCGCCGGTTTGACCACAACCGCTACCACTTATCTTTTTAACAATTTGACTTGCTCCTTCACTCGCTAAACCGGCAAGCGCTGATAAACCGAGTGTTTTAGCTAAAGTCGGTGCTAACGATTTCGCTAACGGTATAATTGCGCTCCACAGACTTCCACCTTCTCTCATTACTTTTCTTATCTGCGTTTTTGATATTTTTATCTCGACACCGTTTCCAAGCGATTTCGCTTTGGTGATCCTATTGATCTGAGTAGCTGTTAACAGTAACTCATCGTTACCACTCGTCTGTGACTTCGCTAACCTAATCGTGATAGGGCTGCTTGTTTTATAAGCTCTTGCAAGTTTTTCTTTCTGACCTTCAGATAAACTTACTTTGTAAGGATGATATGTTGTCATTTTGTATTTAGTATTGTAAAATACAAAATTGTTTTTTAAAATGAATTTACGCAACGCGGTTATGCTATGACCAGCTCATTTCCAACCTTGTCTATTTTTGCTAATTTTTCATACAAAACTATCGCATGTACATTAAAGTCTGCTGCTGCAGTTGCGTTCAATTTATAATGGAATGTTAGCGGTTTGGGATCTCTTGTTATCTTTTCAGATTGACATGTTAAATCGAAATAGATTAGTGGATAGAGAGAGTTATAATTGGATAAGTTCAACTGTGTACCTGTGTTGTAATCATTCAACCTCATCGCATAAGACATTACATCGTCAAATATCAGCGCTTTTTCTTCAGCATCATACTCTAATTCAGGGTAAAAAACCGAACTTCCATACTCTAATTTACAGGTTGCTAGCGATGAATTGTTATCTGCCTCATTTAATTTGAAAGTGTCCATAAGATATGGACTATCTTCTGCTTTATCATTATTGGGTGGTGCAGCTCTTTTCAGATAAACAAAAACATGCTTAACATTATCAACACTAGGTGTTATTTGAAAAAATCCTGATACTCTCGTAGGAGCTGATTGGTTATACATCTCAACTAAATATTTCCATTGTTTTTCTTTCAAAAAAGAGCTGACAAATTTATCGTAAAGAGAGAGTTTGGGTTCTAATTTTGGAACGTAAAGTTCAAACCTATCCACAACAACTCTTCCAGCATCTACACCGTTAGCCATATGAATTAGCTCGTCATCATCTTGCAATCTTATCTCAAACTGTAGTTGCATGGGTACAAGCATCTTATCTTCCAACTCTTCGAAAAAGGAAAAACGATTCAGAGGAATAATCGTACTAATCTTTTTAGCGCCGCCATTACCATTGTTTTGAACCGCTTGAGTTTGTAATCGTCTAGCTTCAAATCCTGTATTACTGTTGGCGGTTGTTGCATCAGTATCCAGATACCAGAAACTTCTCTTTCCTACAGATCTACTAAAGTCGTCAGAGTATTCTAACAGATTTTTAACAAAAGTAACTTTATGCAGATCATCTGAATCATAAATCAATTTACCTCCAGATCTAATCTTTAGGTGTTTAATTAATGAATGAGAACCGTTAATAACTGTTATTCTATCGGCTGCTGCATAACCAGCACCGTCTGCTAATTTCTGCAGTTGATATCGTACTTCAAAACGAGCGTTATACCAGTCGAAAAACGTTGATCTATCATCAATTGTAAACTTATAACCACCTTTTACCTGATGTTGACCATTAGCCGGTGTTCTGATTATAGCATCAGGTTTAAATTTTACCCTTTCATATCTTTCTAAATAATCACTTGATCGAAAAGCCATCTTTTTTAATTATAGAGCTATATTATTTTTTATCTTTTTTTATTTTTTAAACCGTTACCCGATATTAATCTATTTAATATCATATCAGTATCTTCGATATGTTTTGATGGAGGCCTTCTATGCGTAGCTGTGGGTTGTTTTGTTTTAGTATCTTTTGGTGAAGATATTCTCATACTAGCTAGTTTTTTCATTATCAGATCGCCAGATTTTTCAGAGATTTTTTTACCTAGTTTTTCACCCGTATGAGAAATTCCTGCTTCCAACGCTTTTTTCGCGATAGGTTTCGCTAATTTATTGAAAACTGCCTTTGCTACAGCCTTCATCGGTTTAAAAATATTATCGACAATGACACCTGTTCCTTTATGTTTGTAAACAAATCTACCTATCTTTGGATTATAAAAACGTGTAAATTCGTAACTTTTCATTTTATTATTACATTCACATTATAATCTTTTTAAAATTAAAGAAAAAGCTGTATCTGCTCCGTTTAGGTTGACCTTATTTCTTTTTCCATCTGTGATATAGATTCGAATATTGCTTATTGTGTTCGTATTCACAGGATTATATGTAACTCTCATCGGTTCAATTGAAAAACTATATGAGGCCTTCAGAACAGATGTTGAAAAGGAATAAATGATATCTGTTTTAATACCATCAACGAGTGAATCGTTTGTTAGATCACAATGAACGTTCAACATCTCGGTATCTTGGGCTAAATTTGGTACTCTGGGGCCAATGTTAATCTCTTCCTTCAGAACTGTTTTGTCAAAACCGATCAGTTCGTTAAAGTTACTCGGTGTTAGATCGAGTTGATAATTTTCTTTCAACGTTATTTCCACTCTAAAAGTTGCATTATTAAAAACCAGGTTGATTGGAAACTCATCTTTTTCTTTTTCAGGGTGTTTTATTACAGTTTCTTTTCGAATATGTTTATCAAACTCTTCATAATTCCAAACACCACCTGGGAAAGTAATGTCGCGAAACGTTTTTCCACCATCAGAGCTGTATCTGATTAGCTGATTGTTACGTTCAGCATTAATGTTATACCATGTAAAACTCATATTGATAATTCTGTTAAGACCGATAGCATATTCAGCATTTTGATCTAAAACAATCGGTTGATAAAATTTTGTTGTGAAATCTCCAGGTCTATTGTTACCTTTTGATTTAACTGAATATGATGACAACACTATTTCTCTATCCATTTTATTAGTTATTGATGATATTTTTTAATATTTAAAATAACTCTTGTAAATCTGTTTAGCTTGCCTTTTATCGATTATATTATTTTTCAAAAGTTCGTCTAAAATCGCAACTCCGGTATTACGCATCTCGATATTCGTATTACCGGCTATAATTTCACCTACTATTACTTCGAGTTTTTTGACAAGATCTTTATAGTTATTAAAAAATGTTAAGTTTCCGCCTCTCATAAACCCTTTACCTGTCTTTTTTAATTTATCTCTTCTCACTGTAATTACAGAACTTTCTCTTTGCAAATGCTCTCTATATTCTTTGAGAGCTTCCTTTTCTTCAGGATCTCTCGATTTATTGATTAAATTGGTTAATTTTCGTTTTTCTTTTCCTAGACCTTTTACTGCGGTATCGTACGCTTCAAGCATCTCTTCCGGTGCTTGATCGGTAGTTTCGATAATAGGTAAACCGTATTTTTCAAATATTTCTTTCTCTTCCAGAGCTCTTTGTTGTTGGCTACGCATATATTCACCTGGTGAATATGCTGGCGGTGGAGATGGTGGAGATGGTGATGGTTTCACATCTTGCGGTAAAACTTCTTCACCAAAATCGATTAAACCTTCAACATCCATCTCTTCATACGGATCTACATCAGGATAATAATCAATTCCTGTTAATAATTCTTTACCGCTTTGTTTTTTCCTTTGTGTTGATATCGACGGTTGCACATGTACATCTAATTTTGATGTTATAGGTTTAAAAATTTTTTCATAAGCCAATTGATCTGTCTCCTCACCTAATTTTTTCTTTGTCAGCGTTTCGTGAACAAAGTTAATCTTATTCCCCAACTCGGTTTTTCGTTTTGCAAGTTCTTTCCACTTAAGTAAACTCATTTTATTAGATGTATCGATTTTAAATTTTAAAATGTTAATATAAAATAATGATCGCAAGTATTTTCTTTCTTCTCTCTTTTATAAATGAGTATATCTTTCAAGATTTATCTCCTCATTGGTTAAGAGAAACTCGAGAGATCGCAAGAGAGGTTGTAGAAGCGCTTGAACAAGTTCATAGAACTTGAAAGATCGTCTAATTTATTATACGTTGCGTATAATAAATTTTATGAGAAACTTAAGAGATCGGTTCAAGTAGAAGGCTTACCAAACATTTATTGATTGCTGGGGTAGTACCCTGATCACTTTGTACTCTCACCCGAAATGTATCACACTCAGTCAAAATAATATCTCTATCTAGGTGACAGACCTGCTTCTTACCGCCCTCTCCTCTTCCTATTACATTGTTTATCAACACAAAAATAGGAGGGTATGTTTCAAGCGTATCGAGGATCTTAATACAACATTTTACAATTTTACAATTTTCCGGAACCATTTCTTCTTCTTCCTCTCCTAAAAATAGAGCATAAATATTATTCGTAGTTTTCTTGTAAAGACCGTTGATAAATACACCACAACTGTTGAGACTTGGTGAATTGATAATTGTGTGATTATTCATATCGAGTGTAGTCTGCAGTAGCATTTTCCCACCTTCCAAAATATAAGGAGTATCGTAAACACTTGCCGGTACATCTGAGTGGTTTCCTTTTATTCCGTAAATTATAAGGTAAGCTTGAGCTTGCGAAGCCGATGTTGGCGAGCCGCTACACTTTAGATCGACCCTAATATATTCCGGCGGTGAAATTTTCCACTTATGCATGTTTACAATACTTCGACTGTAATTAGTAAAGTTTTTTGTCGATTGTTTATTTATGTTGAGAGAAGTCGATTGAACATCGACGCTAACACCGCTCATCGTAGGTGGAATAAATTCGATACAAACGGTATATTCACCCTCTGGTAATTTATACATATTAAAACCGATTCTTGATGAGTAGCTATTTAGCGGATGCTTGTGTAATAAAAGACTGTAAACTTTTCTGTTTAGTGTATGCGGCGACTCTACCAAATCGACAATACCGGTGACGGTTATATCATGCTCGGATGAGCTTTCATCAACATTTTCCATTATGTACCGGAACTCATCTTTCAAATTTGATGAGTCGCTGATATGTGATTCGTCAACATATTTTTTGAGCTTTTCTTCTACCTCGTTCGTATGAACTACCACATCCCCTATCATGAGATTGAGTTTTCTATCACCACCGTCCACATAAGATTTATTACATGCGTCATTATCATCATGCGGATCACCGAGATTGGTAATCTTATGGTTTGACATATCTAAATCTTCACCGGACGGATTACTCAATTTACCGGAAATTATATGATCCACGTATCTTTTATTTGCTCCTTGGTCGGCGACCGTCGGGTCCTTTACATTGTAAACCGTATTGTTTCCCATATCTAAACTACTCTCCATCGGAAACGTCTCTTTGCGGGATAAGAAGATATTTTTGACATCGTTGTAAGAGACAAGATTGTTATAATTTGCTCCTAGCAAAGCATATGATTGTTGTTTCGAATGGATAACATTGAAACGTTGCTTTAGATCGATATTTTTCACAACCTCATGCGTAGGTTCAGGAGCGTTAGGATGAAATTTTTTCAAAGTCATCATATTGACGGCAGACAGATCGTTATCTTCGTCCGTGTCTAAATTTGTGATTAGTTTTCTATTCATATCGATCTCTCCGGGAAGAATCAATCTATTTCCTCTGAGATCTAAATCACCGGTCATATGTGTACTTCCATCCAAGTTTAGAAAGTGTGTTTTAGCAGTACCATAATTAATAGCATCCTTCAAGTCGGTCGGATTATCTATGTTTACCAATCTTTTGTTTTGAATATCATAATCACCCGAAGACGTTAATTTAAAACCGACGCCTGGTAATCCTTGCGGTCCTTGTTCTCCACCTGATGGATGGTATCTGAAAGAATCTGGTAATACCCCATTTGAATAGCTCATTTTGTTTATATTCAGATTATATTTTCATCAAAATTTTTTAATACTCTTTTCTTTGGTTTGTCGATATAGAGAAAAGAGTACGGATCTTTTGTGGCCATTTCATATTGTTTCTTGTCAACGTTAACTTCACGACAAAACATAGAAATTTCGTTATTACTCGGAAATTCGAAAACGCAGAAATGTGAACAATTTAACCGTATATCTTTTGGCGTCTTATAATAACTTTGTGAAAGATAAATAACGCTACAATTTTTATGTCTACCATTGATAAAATATTCAATCAGCGGATTTTGATTCTTTTCACACACAAAATCATCGAATATAATTATTTTTTGGTTTTCATCCGATAATGAAGATACCGGTATAATATCTTCTGGAGATATTTCTATCACTTCATAACCAGCATCTTGATTGATCGGGTCAAATTTTCTTAATAAGAACTGATATTTTGATTGGTCAAAATTTTTCGCATACAGATAAACCTTGTCATAATACAATAAACGAAAAATCATATCAAGTAAAAGATTTGTTTTTCCTGAACCGGAAGGTCCGCAAATCAACATTCTAAAATTTTGATCTGGCATGAAAGAATGTAATTGCTTGTAATTTGTAACAATATCATCACCCACATCATAGTTAATAAACTTCATATTTTAAAACTATATATTTAAAAAATAAATAAAGTTTTAAAATATGAAACATAAGCGAGATATTTTCACGTTCAATCACATCGATACTTCGATCGGTGAGGAGAGACTGTTGGAGATTAAGGCTCTTTACAGATTTTATCATAAGAAGTGGTGGTGTTATAAAAAGACTTATAGGCGGTTCAAGCGGATGAATCTATTCTGTAAACTGAGTAGTTCATTTCTTATCGCGAGCGGTACAATAGCAGGTGGAGTTACGCTGAACCCGATTACGCTAGGAGTTATTGCTGGTGCGGGATTGTTATTGAAAACATACGCTGATTACAAGAATTATAATCGAAGGATCGAAATGAGTAAACACGCATATACAACGTATCAGAAAGTATTGATTGACTTACGTTCTTGTATGCGAGGAAAACATTTCGATCACGATTCGTTTGTGGATGAGATGAGATTAATCGATGACATGATTAGCGATCTTTGTACGCTTTCTAATGACAGGATTGAAGAGAAATATGAGAGAATATTCATAACGTGAAATCATACAAAATAGACTGTATGAGTAATCATACAAAGGGATTTGTAAAGTGCACTTTACAGTTTCAACCAATCAGGGTTTGTAAAATACACCCTTCAGTAATCAGTGATTTATAACACGTATGTTAATTCTACACGTTTTACCTCATTGAACACGTATGTTAATTCTATTGTTTAATTTTCCTAAGAACGTGCTGATACACACAAACGATTTCGAGTCGCGAAACACGACTTGAAATTGATTTATTTTAGTTTAATCTTCTTCGTCTTCGCTTTCTTGAATTGTTAACAACAACTGTCGCTGTTTTAGCGGTTTAACATATGCTTCGTGAACTTTCATCTGTATCGAAACAACGCTGTCACTGATGTAAATGCTTTCAATTAATAAAGCTAATTTGACTTTACAATATTGGTTAAGATAATCGAGCGGATCAGGTTTCTCGTTTCCTTTCGCTGTGAATAGCGATAAAATTTTATCTGACTTTTCCGAATACATGAGTTTAGCATATAATACCGGTGCACTTGCTTCATGTTTCTTACCTTTCTTGAAATATAAAAGCTGACTTAATTTATTCGCTATTTCTGGACCATATGTGTCTTCTAATTGTTCAAAACAAATATCCTCGAGAAATGTCAAACACTTAAAAAACTCATTTTCTTCGGCTGTCGGCTCTTTCTCTTTACTCCATAAACAAACTGGAATAGAGTAACCGACTACCTCGTTAGTTACTTTATCCTTTCTTTCATTCACTCCAAAACTGAAGAGAAATGGTGATTCGATCACTAGCGGTCCTTTCTTGTTATTAGGATAATTGGTTTCAATCTTAATCCTTTGATATTCTGAATCGGTGTTTTTCACCGTGTATGTTACAGCTTCGTGGAAAGTAATATTTTCTTTGCAGAGATTTGAAAGACTTGTCAGTTGCATGTTTGTTATATAGTATATTTATTTCTTTAAGACAATTTTTTTTCAACTCGTGAAACGCGAGTTGAAATTATAATTACAGTTTTAATCTTCGCTTCCGCTTATTTCAATTTCTTCAATATCATCACACAATTCAATTTCTTCATTTTTAGCATATTCCTCTATCCGTCGTTGTATCTCTTCTTTACATTCCTTACATTTACCAATTTTTTTACCATGATTACAGACAGCCTTTCCACCACATTCAACACAATATCGTTTGTTTTTCCCATGTTTACAGATTCCCTTTCCTCCACATTCTTTGCAGTAATATTTGTTATTACCGTGTAAACAGATACCGTTTCCTCCACATTCTCTACAATAGTACTTGATGTTCCAATGAATGCAGATACCATTTCCTCCACATTCTTTACAAGTATACTCTTGTCTACCGTGTTCACAAATCCTTGCTCCTGAACACTCTTTACAATTGTATTTATTTCTTCCGTGATAACAATGTAAAACTTTACGCTTTGGTGATTTCACAGGCTCTTGTCTTTCAACAGCATCTAGCGCATCAATTAATTCAGCTTTCCGCATTAGATAATATCCCTTGATTTTCATCTCTTTTGCTAAAAATTGCAATTCTTTGAGTGTGCTTTTCGAGTGCTTTTCCATTGCTTTTATTTAGTATATTTTATTTCTTTAAGTCCATTTTTTTTATTTATTTCATCTCTAGTTTTTTAGAGATGAAATTATATATGTATGTTCAATTAGTATCTTTCGGTACAAGAAACTTGACCAAATCCTTTGGATTCAAACGTTTCACCTGTTCTATATCTATATCTATCACTCCAAAATTATTCTTTTTCTCATAATTATACATATATTGAATGCTATTATCAATCTTCGAAGTGCTTTGAGTAAAAACTCCTTTCCTTCCTCTTCCCATTGCTTTTATTATTATATAATTTTTTATTTCTTTAATTCCATTTTTACATATAAAAATTCCTTACTCCAACCTGACAGTGTTGCTTGAGTGGTATCTCTTTGTGGTAGTCTCTTTAGGTAGTGGCGATTTTTTTTCTTCCATGGAACTCATCAGCGTTGCTTGAGTGGTATCTCTTCGGGATAGTTTCTATTCCGTTCCAAAACAAACAATTTCAACTCTAGCAAATAGAGTTGAAATATAATTCACCACGTTAATTTAATTTTTGAGGATAACAGAAATGCAACACATCTTCACATGCTTGTTTATATCTTCTTATTCTAATAAGATTTTGACATGTTACGTTGATTTCTTGCAAATAAGAGGTTACTGGTTGTCTTTGAAGAATTGTTATGAAATAATTCATTGTTTTTACTTCCAACTCTTTCACTTTTTCATAATTCTTAGAAAGTTCATCTTCATTCTTTTCTCTATAGCTATGACCAAATTCAATAAGACCATATTTCTCAAAAAAAAATCGTTCATCAGTTCCAAATCGGTATTCAACATTCATAGTTATTAATACTTATTATTTCTTTATTTCTTTTTTTTAAAAAAATTTTACATATAATTCCTTACCTTAACCTAACAGTGTTGCTTGAGTGGTATCTCTTTGAGGTAGTCTCTTTAGGTAGTGGCGATTTTTTTTCTTCCATAAAAACTCGTCAGTGTTGCTTGAGTGGTATCTCTTCGGGATACTCTTCATGACTCGTGACTCGCGAGTTGTGAACGCGTGAACGGGTCATTTTATCGTTAAATTAGCATGGATGATCGATAATTTAACGAAAATGCGCTAGACTTGTGTAGGTGTGCATAAGTCATTTTCTCGTTAAATTAACGTGAATGATTGATAATTTAACGGTAATTTAATGAAATGCGCCAGAACCGGCAAATATCCCCTACTCACAACAGACGCAGACAATCCAATGAACCAATCAGAACTCCAAGCAAATACATGTAGCCGGCGCCAAGCGCGGGAAACGCGTGCGAGCAAGTCACGAATGGTTTTGGTTTTACTTCTGATTGGTCGAGAAAGTGGCGCGAAATTTTTTAGCCAGCCACAAAGCGTAGCAATGCAAAACCAAAGCAATTGTGTAATTACTTTCGACACTCAATTGAAAACCGCTCTAAATCAGTAAAATTAAGTAACAATCCGTGTAAGAAGTGGGCAACCCAAATCCACGGAATGCAGAAAGGTGTGAATTGTGCTATTGTTGAAACCGTCCACCTCATTGGCTAAAACATGAAATCTACTATAACAACTCTATGTGGGGAACATGGAAAATTAGAAGTCTTTCTTGGCCATTGTTTTGGAGTCTCACGATTGGATGAAATCTTGTAACACAAAAGAAACATCGCTTTAAAATAAAGTTTCAGTAAATTTTATTTCAAAACCATGTTGTCCATAGGTTGATCTTATATGGGGAAAGCGAAATGCATCGGAACAATAGAGAATTGCCTACTTCTTACACGGATTGTTACTTAATTACTTAAGTATTCGTTTCAGCGTAGTAATGTTTACAAATGGGATGGCAAACCAAACTATCGCAGTTCAACAAGATGGCACAAGCTGGAAAATTTTAACGTAGAACTTCCTCGCGACACCTTGATTGAAGTAGAGATAGTGCAAGAACTACGTGGAGAAGTAAGTCCAAAATTAGCAAATAGTTGAGGTTTTTAGTTCAGCATTGTAAAACTAAAACCAAAGTAATCAAGTTTTTCTTGATTGAATGGCGTAAAACCAAAACCAAAGTAATTACTCTGTCCAATCACAACAGAGGCAGACAATCTAATCAACCAATCAGAACTTGGAATTCAATACATACAGCCCGCGCCAAGCGCGGGAAAACGCGTGCATGCAAGTCACGATTGGTTTTGGTTTTACTTCTGATTGGTTGAGAAAGAGGCGCGAGATTTTCTAGCCAATCACAAGGCGTAACATTGAAAAACCCAAGCAATCGCGAACACCTGTACTTTTCGCTTCACCGCATGCTGTTTCCACTCCCCCGCCCCTTTTCCGCCCCTCACAATTAGAAAACATAATTAATTTAAAGGTCATTTAAAGACGATGATGTCAAAGAACAAGACTCAACAAAAAGCGCTGGATTCTCCGAAGTTTATTCTGCAAAAATTATAGCAATAATTAGGAAGAATATTGATACTGATCTTGTGTCGTGTTCCTCTCCCTCGACAGGGAAAAGGACAGAGAAGAGCGGTTGCGGTTCATATTGTGGATGCTGTGGTCCTTGGAGGCAAAGACGTGCGGAATATGCCCTACCAGGAGAGGTGAGGGGGCTGGGGGGAGGGGGGAAGGAGGGGGGGTCCTATATAAAATTGAGGAGGTGATTGTCCGAAATTTTGAAAGGAATCCAACAAGGTCCCAGAAACCTGTTTTGTGGTGTGGGTGTGGCAAAAAAATTATACAGGGTGCCAATTCTTTCGGAAACGTTGTTCCTGTCAACACATTGTCTGGTTTAGTACCCTAAGGTTACAAAATAATTCTAACAGTGGTTTTTCGATTCAAACCCCAGGGGGTTGGGGGTAATCCTATAATGAGCTATATGGGGATGCTCCGCCCGAAAGGGGTACCTTTTTTAGGCTGGAGGTATGTAAAAGGGTAGGGATTTCACGAGTTGAAGTATAGAAAGGGGTAGGGAAAACTGCCATTTAAAAAGGGCCTTTCAAAATATCTCAAACAGAGGCATTTAACGGCTTATTCATCTATTGAATTATTTTAATGTTTATACTGAAGTGAAAAGTGTGTAAACGTTGTTCAAATGTTAGCCAAAAGCGCGTCTTTTGTTTCTTCTGTGGGTATACGAAAGGGGTATCATTTCTTCTATGGAAGATATATGAAACGGTTACCTTTTCTGTTAAAAACGGTATATAAAAGGGTAAAAGTTTGGACCTCATGGGGAGGGGGGAGCGTCCCCATACAAAACGTTGTTGAGTACCCCCTCCCACCGGGTTCAAACACCCTTCATGGTACCAAACCACGAATTGTAACCACTAAAAGGCACGAACATCACCCCCGTTACTTTTATATGAGAGTCCCCCGGACTTTTCACTTTCAAAAGAAGCCTAAATCGAAACTAAAAATATTGGATAACATATATGTGAACGTGAAAAGTACTGCTCAATAAGTGAGACTTCTTTTCTTGTTTAACTCTTGTTGTGTACTTTCCTTTTTGCTTAGAATGGCAATGGCTGGGTTACTTGTTAAAGCTGTAAATAAACCAACATGCCCAGGAATGGTTCCACTAAGGTGAGGACAGGTGCTGGTCAAGGATAGATTAAGGGCCTTGGGAGCTGCCTTGGGTCAATTTTAGATTGTCCCTCCCTTCCCTTCGATTAGAGAGGTTTCAATCCCTCCCCATTCGCACTACCTATTATATCTAGTAATGTTATATCGAGAGGTTATTGTACAGTCGGCATTGATTTACCCACCACAGGTTGGTACATATTAGACGGATTTTTTTACACATTTTATTTATCAGTGTGTCGTATTTCATATGGTTTGCATTTGTAAACATTTGTCATGAGCGGTGGGGGGAGGGGGTAGGGCTGCCCCATATCCAAACGTGGCGTTAACAGAGCGCTAAGGATGCGTCTTTAGTGCGCAAAGGTTGCTTGGAAGGAGACAGAAAGAGAAACGTCTTTCGCCTTCCGTTTTTTCCCTCTCGTGGTGTCTCGCGCTTCGTTCATTTCCAGTCGCTCCTTTTCGTTTTAACGAGGAGAGCCTATGCAGGAGGCAGGGGGCGATGGTCCTGGATCACGTGCCTTAGTTTTTCTTAACTGGCGCTAATAGTGTGTGATACTTTAAATACTTGTTGGTCTTATGAGAGGTGTTGTTTTGGTAATTCTTATATGTAGATATTTTTTTAATGTGACAAAATCTTCATTTCAGGCTCAAACAAATTTTTCGTCTTGACAGTAGTTCACTGAAAGAAATTTTCACCAAGTAAGTTCTCTTTTTGTTTTCAGATCTGATAAGCTGGTTTAAAAAAGGACATTCTGACTGGAAAAAATTTATTGGCAACTTATAAATAAGCAGTATGTCACCTATTGTAAAAATTTTACACATAAATAAAACGCACTGGTTGGTTTTATCGGATCTCTAATGTAGAGATCCGCAAAAGACTTAACTTGAAGTGTAATAAAACAAACTACATGCAAACTGCTGACACTACGGCAATGGAGTGATCAATTGAACGACCAGTATTTCGACTAACAAAATTAGCCTTCCTTGGGATCTGGGCTACACTGAAGGCAAATACTATTTTCTATAAAGGTAATACTTTGGAGCCACACGGCATGAACAAATGTGATGAAATGTGATACTTATTTCCGATTTCGTCATATCCTGTATTACTTAATAGACCTTATGCATGATGACGTCACCAGCCCAAAATTCACCACCAAGCCTCGTTTGTACGAAATTCCTTGCAAACCTTTGACAAGTTAACGTTGTTTTTGAGTGGGTATTCTTTTCAACTTTGCTCCTTTGAGAATACATTGATGAGATTGTCACAGGTTTCCACTTCGAAAGCGAGGCTTGGGGGTGAAATTAGCTAGTCTGACGTAAACATGCATAAGGGCTATTCTTCTGTATTGTGAAATTCTTTTTGCATATATATATAACATCGTATAAGATACTGTAAATCCAAAAAATAATTGTCCAGTTTTGTTTATTTTACTCTACTAATGACTAGAAATTATGAATATGTGCTTTTGGCAACGGATGATTAGTAATAGTAATTGGACTGAGTGGAGTACAATTCAGGGAGTAATCGGGCGAGTAATTTCAAATCGGCCGAGTGCGTAGCGCGAGGACGATTTGAAATTACGAGCACGATTACCCCTGAATTGTACGACACGAAGTTCAATTACTAATTAATCGCATCAATAACCAAATTCGAGATTAAAAAGCTATGTCGACTATTTTGTACTAAAAACGTCTTGGATATTTTCTGTCAGTATGAAAGTGGAAGGAAAACAGCAAAAACGAGCCATTCAAATGCAACTGATTGAAGCGCGCGCAACGTAGGTGTCCAATTTCAGCTATCCAATTACAACTTTTTGTAATTGGACAGCTGTAATTGGACACCCACTTGACCACGCGCCAATTACGTGAGAAATAGGCGCGCGGATGACCAATCACAATCGAGAATTTTGTTATTGATACGATTATGATGGAAACGGGACGCAAAGTGCGTAAAGGCAAATGATATAATTGAGGTAAAATTTGACGTTTCTTTTTTATGAAATTTGTTGCAGAATTGAAATGAAAGTTGTGAAAGGAAAGAGCAGAGAACCGAGAGAATGTTTTATGCTTGAAGATGGGAGGCATATTCTACCTAAAGGAATATTCTTTATTAAGCGAATTCAAGGTAAACGTAGCGTTTCTAATATCAAAATACAAATTCTCCTTTCTTGTCCCTATACGTTTCTTTTAGAAGTAGTGGGGAGAAGTTGGTAAAATATCAAGAAAATTCATCTTAAGTGATCATGATCTTCATTCTCTTTATCTCTTTGATTCACTAAGCATTGATATGACAAGGAGAAATTTGATGCTGATCACTATTGGGGGCTTAAAGGGTTAAGGCAAAGGTTGAGTGAAGACTGCATTCGGTCCCTTTCTGGTTAATCGAGTCGGCGGGCTAATCACGCGCGCGCGAAGATCACGCGAGGGAGCAATGAAGCGGGACCTCACGTGACAGTCGCTCGTATCTCGCACACGTGATTAGCTCGTGACCAGGAAAGGCGGTCGTTTACGGGAGGTGTTTGCCTACGAGTGTTTAATGTCGGTGACCCCTATTTAATGTTTCATATATCGATTTCGTTACCGATTCTCTACGCCTTTTTTTCTATTTTCTGTTTACGTCTAGAATTCCTCTCTTATTATAATTGTAAGGCGTTTGAAAATACTGTAGTCCCTCCTTAAAAGTTAAGCACTATTGAGAGGATGACCCAGTTGAAATTATTGACCCAATAGACCCCTTGAGATAAATTTGGACTAAGAAAGTTTGTTTCCAGTGACTCATCTTTGATATTTCTCAACTTAAAATCGTTGAGGGCACTTCGTGTTACGAGGGCAGATTTTTTAAAATTAGGGAGTTTTTTTCACACGTATTATCTCCAACAAAGGTGACTCATTATCTAACAGTGGCAAACGTTTGATAAAAAAAAGGAAAAAGAAATTTGTTTTGGTTTTCTGTTTTTCATTGTACAGAGCCATGGACATACGCCCACAGTCGATCAACCAAGCGGTTGTATTTCTTTAATAAAGACACACACGAGTCTAAGTTTGAAAATCCACGAGATTCCGCAGCTTCGTTCAAGTAGGTATACTAGCACAGGGAAGCCACATAAACAATTTGTTTTACTATGTTTTAATATGTTTTACTATGGACCTAGCACTGCTGTCAGTGAAAAGGAAAAAAATCCAGGCGTTTTATATTTTAGACGAGTGCATTAAAATAATTCTTTATTTTACCCCGTCTCCCTTTTTAGAATGTCGATTTGTTTAGCCTGGGAGCAAGCTCTCGGGCGCAGGGACGAGGGTTGGTGGGGGGAGGGGGGAGGGGGGAGGGGGCAATGAGTTCCCCCTCCCCCTCCCCCCCCCCCCCCTCCTCCGACCCTGAGCCCGAGAGCTTTTTCGCAGGCGAAGATTTGCTATGCACCCCGACCACACCCTACACGAAAACAGGGAAATAAGAGTGGAATAACGAATCACTATGACTTAAATCGTTTAGCAAACAAAATTGTTCGAGTGAACGACCGTTTGAGTTACCGAGGGTAAAACCAATAACGAGGTGAAATCGGGAAAGTGTATATAGTTGGAGAGAGCGAGAAGTTCGAGTTAAAGGGAATTCGGGTTATCTGGCGAGGTTCTGCCGGATTCGCTGATTTTGGAGTAAAACAACGCCCTGTGATTGGTTAAAAACAACTCGTACCACTATGCTCGCACGCGTTTTCCCGCGCTTGACGCCGGCTGCTGCGTGTATTTTCTTCGAGCTCTGATTGGTTCGCTGGATTATGTTGGTCTGTTTTGAATGGCGAGTGATTACTTTGCTGTCGGTTTTACGACACTTGACAACAACTGTTAACCACTCTACCGATGCTAATTCGTTTTTTGTCTGTTATTTATCCACGAAACAGGTCATCGCTAGGCACTCGGTACTATTGGCCATGGGAAGGCGAAGAGTCAACTGAAGAAGAAGGAATCCGAGTGGACCGGGAAAAACTTATTGAGTTCTTTACTGCAGCGCAAAATAACTTTTTAAATGGTCCACCCAGAAAGTGAGATACTGGTTGTCAGTGCTGTTTTCAATTGGCTTTTGCTCCAGAGCAGTTTATTCATTTGAGTGTCGTAAAACCAAAACTAAACCAATTACTTTGGCCAATCACGACTCAGGGAGACAATCCAATGAACCAATCAGAACTCGAAGCAAATGCATGTAGCCGGCGCCAAGCGCGGGAAAACGCATGTCAGCAACTCACTATTGGTTTTGGTTTTACTTCTGATTGGTTAATAAAGTGGCGCGAGATTTTTTCAGCCAATCACAAAGCGTAGCAATACAAAACCAAAGCAACGCGAAATAGCTACGCGAAATTACTTTCGACACTCAATTCTCCATTTCGCATTTGCGTTGCACGTGCTTTTCTACGCTGTGATTGGTTAAAAAGAAACTACTACTGCAGTTGTGACTCACATACGCACGTTTTCCCGCGCTTGGAGCAGGCTACATGTATTTGCGTCGCGTTCTGATTGTCTGCGGTTTTAATTGGCTCGATGTCATTTCTTGGGTGTTTGGCTTTACGATATTTCAATTGAAAGCCAAATTTCTCACTTTTTGCAAGAAATTTCCGCAACAACTCTATTGTACAATTTTAAAAAGGGAGGTATTTCGGGACAGTTAATTTTTGTGATTTTGGAGTATTTGTTTAAAGTTAACTTGCCCTCTATAAATAAGCGACAAACCTACTAAATTTTCGAGTTTTTATTTAAATCGAGACCAACGGTAATGATTCATTAAGAAAAGTTGTGTTTGGTTGAAATAGATGGATTGGATGAGGATAAAATAAATTAACGTAAAGGGGAAGGGGGGACGACGAACAACAGAAGCAATGCTTGTATATAAACATTGGAATTTTTAAGTTCCTGTAAATTATAACATCCATTATCTGTTTCCGCTCAGCTGTATTTTATAATTGATAAAAAATAAAGCTTAAGTTATTAAAATAGCCTGTGTCAATTGTTGGAAAATAGAGTGGAGGTGGATTACAGAGAGCGCGAAACGCTAGGGCAGATATTTGTAAGTAAGTAAATAAAGTCGCACACGAGCCAGATGGCCCACACGGCCGGAGCTTAACCCGGTTTCTGTAGCATGATGCGACTAGGAATATTGCTACTCCCCCCCTGGATGGGATGTTAGTCCATCGCAGGGTTATCCCCAGCATTTTGTCGCCGGTACCCATTTATACACCTGGGTGGAGAGAGAGACAGTGTGGAGTAAAGTTTCTTGTCTAAGGAAACAACACAACGACAGAGACCAGGCTTCGAACCACCGACCTTCAGGTTGAAAGTCCGACGCGCTAACCACTAGACCACCGTGTCTCCATATTTGTAGATATCAATTGTTTTTCCATTTATCTTGGTTTTGCTTGATGGCTACAAAAGAATTCGCGCCACTTTTCAACCAATTAAAGTAACACCAAAATTGATGTTGTAAAAAGATTTAAGCACCTTATCGGTGATCATATCAAGCGAGGGTTATATAATGCCTTTATTTTACCAGCTTTTAATTACTGTAGTGACGTTTTGCACTTTTGTAGCAAACGTGTAAAGACAATTTGGAACAACTCAATAAGCAGGCTTTAAGGACGGTTCTGAATAGTAATCTTGACAATACTGTCAGGCTTGACAAACATACCAGTGAAATGTTAGTGGAGGCAAATTGCGACATACTATCCAATACATAGACTGCAAGCAGTCTCTCTTTGTTTTCTTCAAAGAAGTAGTTCGCCAGCTGTGAGAAAGGAGGGCGCGAGCCTGACAAAGCTACGCTATTGGTGGAAACGTGGTCACATGTAAAACACGATGGAATTCGTTAATGAATGAAATCCACTGTAATGAACTGATTTCCACTGTAAAATCAAAGAAACATTGCTTATACAAGAACTGAAGCCAGCTTTTAATGCAAACGTCAGTAGCGAGAAGCTGATGCTTTATTAATTAGCTGTTTCTTTTTATAGATCAACTGTTAAGTTTTGTACCTAATCTCGGTCCCAATCCCTTTTCACTACTATATAAATATAGTTTTCAACACTGTAAAGGTCACTTTTGAAAACGTATGTAGTAGCATACGAAACGTCAAGTTTTACTGATCAAAAATGAATAAGTTCAATATGTTTATCACCGCGGTTTGTATTCTATTTCTCATGAATGAAATCCGTTCTTGATTGATTTCTGTGTGTGGTGATCGTTAAAGTGAATCTCTTTACGATGCTCAATTAGCTGAATTAGCGTATTTTTATCAACTGAGTTGATAAAACTAAACTTTCCTTTTCAGTTGGCAGTTGCTAGGTTACCAGGATTCATTCTTGTTTGTGATGACAGAGCTGAATTTCGCACTGCGCATGTTCGTTACGTCACTCGTGAATTACTCACCGACATAGTAGTAGTAGTAGATCCTTTATTTAAACACGATCAGCCCGCATTGATGTTGTGTTCGAAGTAGCTTACACCGAACTCCAGGATATTTCCTTGTTGATTTCGATTTTGTACAGGCAGGAACATAAAGACAGAAGAATACAAGTGTGTGAACTGAAACAATGGCGATTGGCGATTGGCTCTTGCTCTTCTAAATTTGGCCCAGAAACTCTCTATAATTCCATAAACATTTTGGAATTGAAATCTGTTTTTTAATGCTCTTGAATTTTGATAGGACGTAAGTGCAAACCAGCATTTTTTTTCCATTTGTAGTCTTTTGGGAGTTTATTTTTCTTTTTAAGAATCAATGGCGTGTCTTCTTGGACAAAAATAATTAATAGTTATAATTAATAAAGCCAATCAATCAATCAATCTGTTAACTTTATTGCCGCGAGCGAAGCAGTCCTATTAACTCAGATACCGGTTGATTCTCGACGTGTGTTAGTGGAACATTTTGCCTCGATTTTGTGCGTTTCAACAGCACAGCTGACCATTGCAACGCTGGCTAAAACACGTGCTTTCCCTTCGCGAGCTCTTCGTTCGTGTAGGACGAGTTTTTAACTTTCTGTATTTGGTAAGTATAATTTGTACTGCTTTGCTACCGTGTCACACGGTCTTTTCTTTCAAAGCATCGTTGATTGCAAATCCTGCGAAAGGAGCGACATAAAACGACCTACACACCGAATCACGAGCAGGGGCGTAGCCAGGACTTTTTCAGAGTTACGCACAATCAATTTTCGAACACTCCCCCTACCTCCACCCCCCACCCTCAAGTCCCAAATCTTTCTTTTTTTTTCGACTTTTTTCAGGTATGCACGTACGTATGGGTAGCTTCGCCCCTGACGAGTTGAGCCGATTTGCTCTGATCTGTGACATGCAAACAAACTGAACTGAGCGAATGTGCAGTGTGTCAAACGACCCGCATTGTGGTCGCAGAAAAACGAACTGAGTGAATGCGCTCGGTGCAATGGCCAATGTGCCAAACCGCCCATTGTGGTCGCAAACATATACATTCTAGGCCATCTGCTCGCAGCACTTTACCTTCCATTAGGAACCACTAGTTTATACAAGTTTATAAAAACTTTAAGCTTATGGCGTCGTGTGACTAAATAAATTCAAAACACCCCTTTACTTTATACTTAATCAAGAGAATTACTGACAAGTTCATAAAACTTGGCAAAATGTAAGAGATACCTTGTTTATCAATTGTAGCTAATTGTCTTAATCCTGGGAAGGCTGAATAGTGGATTCCTGCCAACAGATAAACAGAGGAGATGTCCTGTTGCAATTGTAGAGATCTTAAAATGAATATTTCTTTGGCCAAGCTCGGCTTTCTGTTAGGATTAACACCATTCCTTATTATGTTTGTTTTAATGATGTTTTGAAATATTTTTCAGAAAAGGAAGAAGAAACAGCTGTTTAAAAATCGCGAACCTGGCTTAAAAAAAGGTTAAGGTGTAGACGTCGTAGACTAGACTTGCAGAGAAGAAAAAAAATTGATGACCTTAAATTGCTAAAAAAAAGAAACGTGATTGTGACGGGCAAATGTATGAAATTAGACGGGTTCACAGTCTTTAAGTCAATTTTATGCGCAGTTTGAGACTGAGATGGTTGCAACTATGAACGCTCTTAAGATATTGATCGTTGCTACCTCCATTTGTTTGGTAAAAGGTAAGTTCAATTTTCCTCCGCCTACCAGTTGTGTAAATACGAATAAGACTACTCTACACCCAGTAGATCGTTTCCTTGAAAAGCTGTTCTGATGGGTCTCTTCATCTGAGCCCAGTTAACCGGGCTGGCTCAGTTACCGAGATCTCGCCTTACTCCGTATTTCCTTTGTAATATTTGCGATGTGTTCATATGAGAAGGCGGGCTGGCCCGGTTGCCGAGATCTCGATTTGCCCAACCGAGAAGACAAGTCACGTGCTAAAGTTGCGTGCTAACGCTGCAAATGGAATTTTGAGTTTGTTTAATCGTTGTTTTGTCTTTTTAGTTCATATTGCTTTGCGTTCATCACTCTTGGCGATATTTCCTTCCTATTTTAACATGAAAACGCAATATTTCAGCCTTGAGGTAATTCCACTGAAATATGATAGGTAGGACATAGGACATAGGACACAGCACACAGGACATAGGACATAGGTAAACGTTTTACATTCATCTTAGACAGAGAAGTCTTAGCGCTAGGCAAATATCGGACAAAATCCGTTTTTCTGATTCCTACCTGCAAAACAGAGAAACTACAGCTCAGCTCTGTTTCTTTCATTTATTAAATTTTCAACAATGTAATAGAAATTTAATAAGTCTTTTCTCATACAAAGGTTTGGTCACCAGTTGAATGAATTTGCTTAATAGACCCACTCGTATAAAATTTGGCATTAAATGTTGCATTTAGAGATTCATTTACAATAGTTTTAGACTAACAGACATTGCTGCCATGTCATATATCGTCGAGCAAGGAACACTGATTTTTCTAAATTAGGGTTTCCCTTGAGATATCTTATCTCCGAAACGAGCAGTCGGTGGCCCCCCATTTTTTTAGCATTTTTGACAGGAATAACTCATTACCTAAAAAGAACTCAAGATTCTCGCGTCCTTGAAGGGTTCATAGAAGATAACAGTTTGCCCAAGACACGTGAGGTCAGAGATCACTCCTGCCTCACGTGAGTGAACGGAATCCGAGTGAACGCAGGGTCATGCGTGCTGTAATACCATATACGTTTCGTCTTGGTTTCTTCTTTTGTTGCTCGTAAACAGGTCCTGCTAAACATTTTTGAGGCTTCCACTTGCTCAATCCAGAATAATCTCGCAAACATTTTCAAAACAGTGCGCCATGTTGGACAAAACAATGAAAACAATTTTTTTCTATGAAGTCACCCGTGCGTCCATTCTCTGACAGATCATAGGCAACGACCAATCACAGAGTGCGTAGTATTCAGTTCATTGTATAACAAAGAATGACCAAGATAGTAAAGCAATCTTAAAGCAACCTCCAGGCCATACTAATGAAAACACGATATATCACATATATCAGCCGAGACATGCCAGTCGGCTCCTGTGCCAGTGTGTTGTTTGATTGGTCCTTGCAGTGGTCTGCTTATTCTCATCGCTGTTTGTATTGATCTAATCAGTGGTGCAATAGATCGTTTATGATAAAGGCGCTGTTACACTAGGCAATATTTCGTGCAACTTGTCTCGCAACAACTAAAAACCGTGCGTTGCGATGCTGCGAGACAAGTTGCCTGGAGGGTGTTACACTAGGCAATGTTTCTTGCAATTTGTCTCGCCCGACGGTGAAAGGAGCAATTTCATTGGCTCAAGTCACAAAACGTTGCGACACAAGTTGCAGGAAACGTGTTACACTACGCAACGCTTGAAAAATTCGTTGCGGCGTGGCGAGAATCGTTGCGAAAAGTAGAACCGACTTCTACTTCTCGCAACGATTGCGGCAACAAAAAAATCGCGAGAAATGTTTGTTGCGGGGTATGTTACACTGGGCAATTTTTCATGCAACTTGTGTCGCAACAAAATTGCGAGACAAGTTGCACGAAACATTGCATGGTGTAACAGCGCCTTAAGGCAGTGGTTTTCATGCCTTAAAACATCCCTTAACAGCACTTTTTTTTACCGTGTTGAAAGTTGTTTTGGCGGTCTATTGGTCTAGCAACATTTGGTTATATTAAAAAAAAAAACGTTTTGAAACCGTTTCAACAAAAGAAATGATGTTTCATTTTGTTGATGTGTGGCCTGTTCCAGGCGTTCAGATAATGGGGAGCGGAGGTTAGATGGTGCTGACGGAGGGGAGGTGCGACAGAGAACGAGGCCTGGGAACACCCTCTTCCCAGTTCTCCTCGTTTCCCTCGCTTATTTAGCTGCTGCCCGGAGCCTGGAATAGCATTAGCTCAGGAACAAATAAGCATAACACATATAACATAAGTCGATAAATTGGCTGGGTGACCGCAACAGCGTGGAGCCAGTTACTTCGGGCCCAGGAAGACTTCGGGCCCCTTTTGGAACACATTGGAATGCAGTCCTTTCTGGGAACCCATTGAGTAATCGTTTATACATCTTCACTAGACATTCATTGGCAAACTGTTTCAAGACTACGTCACATTTGTTGAAAAAGAAAAAAAAAACAATATGTTTGATACCGTTACTGTTTAAGACTGATTGAGTTTTATAGTATTAAATAATAATAATATACCGGTAATAATTATAACAGGTCTTATCGCTAGCGCGCGTTGACCGCTAATTGGGGACACCTAAACTAAATGTTACAAAGTTACTTAAATAGATAAAATATGTATTTATGAGCTAAAATGTCAATAACGTAAGTGTTACATAACAGGCAGTCTTTACATGTGTTGTCTAATAAGTTGCTAAGATTAACTGTTTTGATACGTTTTTTGAAAATTTCTGGCGAGTCAGACAGCCGAGTATATTTATTAAGTTTAGACCAAAGGACGGGGCCTAGGTATGATGAGCTGTGTTTTCCGTATGTAACTGTCCTAAATCTCGGAATAATATAAAGTCGGGGGTTTCTAAGATTGCAATGAGCAGTTGAGACAACGAATAAGTTCACTATATATGGGGCGCCAAACCATTTTAACGTTGTACATAGTTAATATAGCTATTGCCTGTAGCCTTCGCGTGCTCAGTATGGGTAGGTTCGCCCTTTGCAAGAGTTCTTCGTACGTTGAATCATTATCACAGTAGACAGCACGTAACGCTCGTTCTTGGATTCGTTCTAATTTTGTGCAGTCGGAAGCACATCAAAAATGCCAGACAGTCTGACAATAACGGTAAGGTAGGGTATTATAGCAAATTTCACAATGTGGAGTATAGCTGATGTCGGGATAAGGTTGCGTAATCTTAAACTAAGGACACCCGTATACCAGAAATAAATCAAGTTATGTTTTAATTGTTCTAGGTGTGAGCTTTTTCACTGTGAAATTAAGCTTTGAGTATACGATTCTATGAAGATTCTCTTGCCATGCCAAAGTCAATAGCACAAAACCCATTTATGGACATCGTCCAACGTTTTAATGAAAGGCGCCCAGAAATTGTAACCCTCCTCTAAACGTGGGCCCATAAAATTGTGGCCCACCCCAAATGGGCGCCCAAAAAAACACAGCCCTCCCCCAAAATTTACCGGCCCTCCCCCCCCAATAGTTAATGACGGCTCCCTGACATGCAAACAAACTGAACTGATCGAATGTGCAGTGTGTCAAACGACCCATTGTGGTCGCAGAAAAACGAACTGAGTGAATGCGCTCGGTGCAATGGCCAATGTGCCAAACCGCCCATTGTGGTCGCAAACATATACATTAAAAGACATCTATTCACTCTTAGCTTTGTCGTCATTGTTCTTAATTCTTCTGGTACGCGTTAATTTATTTGGCCTACATATTTCTCCTAAATCAAAAAGACACCGAAGACTTACATTCCTTCCTCTATACTACAATCAATTTTTGAAAATTAGGTACCTTCCAATATTTTTTTCGGGCAATTAAGAAATATGATGCTTAAAAACTAGGCCATCTGCTCGCAGCACTTTACCTTCCATTAGGAACCACTAGTTTATACAATTTTATAAAAACTTTAAGCTTATGGCGTCGTGTGACTAAATAAATTCAAAACACCCCTTTACTTTATACTTAATCAAGAGAATTACTGACAAGTTCATAAAACTTGGCAAAATGTAAGAGATACCTTGTTTATCAATTGTAGCTAATTGTCTTAATCCTGGGAAGGCTGAATAGTGGATTCCTGCCAACAGATAAACAGAGGAGATGTCCTGTTGCAATTGTAGAGATCTTAAAATGAATATTTCTTTGGCCAAGCTCGGCTTTCTGTTAGGATTAACACTATTCCTAATTATGTTTGTTTTAATGATGTTTTGAAATATTTTTCAGAAAAGGAAGAAGAAACAGCTGTTTAAAAATCGCGAACCTGGCTTAAAAAAAGGTTAAGGTGTAGACGTCGTAGACTAGACTTGCAGAGAAGAAAAAAAATTGATGACCTTAAATTGCTAAAAAAAGAAACGTGACTGTGACGGGCAAATGTATAAAATTAGGCGGGTTCACAGTCTTTAAGTCAATTTCATGCGCAGTTTCAGACTGAGATGGTTGCAACTATGAACGCTCTTAAGACATTGATCGTTGCTACCTCAATTTGTTTGGTAAAAGGTAAGTTCAATTTTCCTCCGCCTATCAGTTGTGTAAATACGAATAAGAATACTCTACACCCAGTAGATCGTTTCCTTGAAAAGCTGTTCTGATGGGTCTCTTCATCTGAGCCCAGTTAACCGGGCTGGCTCAGTTACCGAGATCTCGCCTTACTCCGTATTTCCTTTGTAATATTTGCGATGTGTTCATATGAGAAGGCGGGCTGGCCCGGCTGCCGAGATCTCGATTTTCCCAACCGAGAAGACAAGTCACGTGCCAAAGTTGCGTGCTAACGCTGCAAATGGAATTTTGAGTTTGTTTAATCGTTGTTTTGTCTTTTTAGTTCATATTGCTTTGCGTTCATCACTCTTGGCGATATTTCCTTCCTATTTTAACATGAAAACACAATATTTAAGCCTTGAGGTAATTCCACTGAAATATGATAGGTAGGACATAGGACACAGGACGTAGGACAAAGGTAAACGTTTTACATTCATTTTAGACAGAGAAGTCTTAGCGCTAGGCAAATATCGGACAAAATCCGTTTTTCTGATTCCTAACCTGCAAAACAGAGAAACTACAGTTCAGCTCTGTTTCTTTCCTTTATTAAATTTTCAACAATGTAATAGAAATTTAATAAGTCTTTTCTCATACAAAGGTTTGGTCACCAGTTGAATGAATTTGCTTAATAGACCCACTCGTATAAAATTTGGCATTAAATGTTGCATTTAGAGATTCATTTACAATAATTTTAGACTAACAGACATTGCTGCCATGCCATATATCGTCGAGCAAGGAACACTGATTTTTCTAAATTAGGGTTTCCCTTGAGATATCTTATCTCCGAAACGAGCATTCGGTGCCCCCCCCCCCCCCCCCATTTTTTTAGCATTTCTGACAGGAATAACTCATTACCTAGCTGTAGCTGCAGAATTTTTTTTAAAAAGAACTCAAGATTCTCGTGTCCTTGAAGGGTTCATAAAAGATAACAGTTTGCCCAAGACACGTGAGGTCAAAGATCACTCCTGCCTCACGTGAGTGAACGGAATCCGAGTGAACGCAGGGTCATGCGTGCTGTGATACCATATACTTTTCGTCTTGGTTTCCTTCTTTTGTTGCTCGTAAACAGGTCCTGCTAAACATTTTTGGGGCTTCCACTTGCTCAATCCAGAATAATCTCGCAAACATTTTCAAAACAGTGCGCCATGTTGGACAAAACAATGAAAACAATTTTTTTCTATGAAGTCACCCGTGCGTCCATTCTCTGACAGATCATAGGCAACGACCAATCACAGAGCGCGTAGTATTCAGTTCATTGTATAACAAAGAATGACCAAGACAGTAAAGCAATCTTAAAGCAACCTCCAGGCCATACTAATGAAAACACGATATATCAGCCGAGACATGCCAGTGTGTCTATTCTCTGACAGATCATAGGCAACGACCAATCACAGAGCGCGTAGTATTCAGTTCATTGTATAACAAAGAATGACCAAGACAGTAAAGCAATCTTAAAGCAACCTCCAGGCCATACTAATGAAAACACAATATATCAGCCGAGACATGCCAGTCGGCTCCTGTGCCAGTGTGTTGTTTGATTGGTCCTCGCAGTGGTCTGCTTATTCTCATCGCTGTTTGTATTGATCTTATCAGTGGTGCAATAGATCGTTTATGATAAGGCAGTGGTTTTCATGCCTTAAAACATCCCTTAACAGCACTTTTTTTTACCGTGTTGAAAGTTGTTTTGGCGGTCAATTGGTCTAGCAACATTTGGTTATATTAACAAAAAAACGTTTTGAAACCGTTTCAGCAAAAGAAATGATGTTTCATTTTGTTGATGTGTGGCCTGTTCCAGGCGTTCAGATAATGGGGAGTGGAGGTTAGATGGTGCTGACGGACGGGAGGTGCGACAGAGAACGAGGCCTGGGAACACCCTCTTCCCAGTCCTCCTCGTTTTCCTCGCTTATTTAGCTGCTGCCCGGAGCCTGGAATAGCTTTAGCTAAGGAACAAATAAGCATAACACAAATAACATAAGTCGATAAATTGGCTGGGTGACCGCAACAGCGTGGAGCCAATTACTTCGGGCCCAGGACGTTATTGTCAAGAACTGTACTTGAATTCATTCTGCTATGCACCACTTGTTATATTGTACTTTTCTTAAACAAAGATGCTGTACTGCTCGCGTGAATTAAGGCATGGCTCCTCGTGTAATATTGGGTTTTCATCATTTTTTCTAGCTTTATTCAGCGACCCCTAATATTTGATCTCATAATTATGCACTAAGAAAAAAAACCATTTTTGGATGATACCCTGTGTCTGTTGGGGTCACATGACCAGCCACGCCCTAAATTATGAAAAATTTGGAATGTTCAGATTACGGCATGAAAATTCAATTAAAAACTCCCGTTTTTCCTTCGTTATTCTTCAACTTACAGAGTGATACGTCACATTAAACGGGGAATTTCGAAAACTGTTATTGCTGCATAATTATTCATTGTTTTCCTCTAGTCTCAGTCCCCCTCTAAAATTAAAACGTTATAGTTTACAGAAAACAAATAACTTTGGAAAACCTCGATTAGTTCCATAAACCCTGTACTAATGGACATTGATAGAAAACAAATTAAGTAGAAAAATATTTTTACAAAATCTCGTAAATTTGGATCGAAAAAATTGCTAAAAATTGGGCGTGGCAAGTCACGTGACGTAGCAAGTCCATACATGTACGCGAGAAAAAAAATTTTTTCAACAATTAAAAGCCTCTTAGAAAGTTTAAAGTCAATAAGTCAAATATGTTTTAAAATAAACCACCCCCCTTTAAATCGAACGAGACTCATTCCTTAATTCACCCGAGTGCAATGTTTTACTTCACAGGTTCCAAATCTGCTGGGAACGAAGATTGCCATCGACTGGAGAAGTTTTCTGAAATCGGATACGGTAAGTGACAAACTGAGCAAAATTAATTACAGTAATTACACTTGTATAGCGCGTTATATTTATACAAAAATTGTAAATTCTAAGGCGCCGCTTACAACTATTCAAACTAAACAAAAATAAAATATTTGTGATGTTTAATAATAAATTAATATTACACTAATAATACCGTAAGTGACAAGCTCGACGGCGGTGGGGGGAGGGGGGAGGAGTGGGGGGGGGGAAGGGGGAGATTGCAATCTTTATGAGCATTTGTTTGAATAATGTAGGCATTTGTTGCTATGGCAATTATTATGGGAAAATTACAAAAAAATCAGTTTTCTTATAGTTCACTTATAGGACGTTTGCGCGGAAATCTTCTAACATTGAGCTTCAGCTACAATGTTGGACAGAACTCGTTGAGACAGTAGTGTTTCCGCGCGCAAGACAACCGGTCTAACGTGCTGTTCAAAAACACGTTTATCGAAGCCCTCCCCCACCTCTGTTCAATGTTGCGTGTTTTGTGGGGGTAGGGGGAGGAAGATATGATAATTCCTTTTAAATGCTAAGAAATGCTCACAATTTGCCTATCTCAACAGTTCTGTCCGAGATTGCCGGAAAGTAATGAGTTACTCGTGTCAGAAATGCCAAAAAAAAGATAAGATATCTACACGAACGGCGACCCTAATTGTGAAACATCGGTCTTCCTTACTCGATGGTCCCAATGTCTGTTAGTCTAAAAATATTGTAAATGAATCTCTAAATACAACTTTCTATGCCAAGTTTTATACGAAAGTGAGGAAGCAAATTCGTTCAGGAAATCTAATCTTTAAACGACAGCATTTGCAAATCCTGACAGCCCCAAGTTGGCGGGAATCGACGTCTCGTGGCCGGGTAGAATAATGGGAAAGTTTTAAACTTTCTAAATTGATTTTTTTTACACAATCTGTGTAAAAAAAATAAAAAGTAGCGGTCACCGACCATCCAAGGGAGTTAAATCGAAGCAAAGTTAACGCAACGGCTACCAGACCTACCAGCCCTTAATCGCGCTCTCGTGGATGACGAAGGATGGTAATTTCTAATTTTGCAAACCAGACACCTTTTTGTTTGTTAAGACCACCTAAAGTGTTTCGCTTCATTTTTAGATAAAGGAAAGACCATTGAAATTGATGTGGGGGAATGCAATACACGCATGAATGAGGTACGCATTATTATAACAATAATAATATTAATTAGAGTGCCATTCAGTTGAGTGTCGAAACTAATTTTGCGACTGCTTTGGTTCTGGATTGCTACACTTTGTGACTGGATAAATAAAGTCATTCATTTAAAGTTCATTGATCAGTTCATTTTTCATTGATTCATTTTCATTCATTCATTTTTTATTCATTTCTCAGCATTCATTCATTCACCCATTCATTCATTCATTCATTCATTCATTCATTCATTCATTCATTCATTCATTCATTCATTCATTCATTCATTCATTCATTCACTCATTCATTCACTCACTCGTTCATTCGTTCGTTCATTCGTCCATCTATCCAGTCACTCATACATTCATTCACAATTTTACAAAATGATATTTTACAGTTTTCTTGTTTTTATCCTGGCAGTCTTCAGCTGTAAATCCATCCCACACGTCGGTCAGTAATACCTGTATCCCTCTTCACATGACCGAGGAGCGCCACTTGTTGTTCAATGGGTTTTTCATGATAACGGAACAAACCATTCAGACTTGCCAGAATGTGAAGTCAAATTGTCAGCGACTTCCACGCATGATCACCTTTTACCCAGAAACCGTTTACAACACGACCATCGATGTTGGTGTGTGTGGAGGGGTGTGTAGAGACCAGGTCACTTGCAAGCCAATCTGGACCAAATTAGAGGCCATTCCCTCTCCTGATGGTGAGTAACACCATTCATTTGACGACGTCATTTCCAGGTATTGATTACTTTAATACCTAGGGCCTGCTGGTTGTATTATCTCTTTCACTTCCGGAGTCAATTATGAACTGTAGTTCTAAGACCTTCTGACATTTGAATCTGTGGACGCAGGGGCGTAGCTAGGGGAGTCGCCCCTTCCCCCCCCCCCCCCCCCACTCCCTTTGAAACCTAGCTACGCCTCTGGGACGAAATCCTATGGTGTGACCATTCAAATGAAACCTCTTCGGCAGTACTTTTGCGTGGTACCATTTGTTTTTCAAAATTTTACAAAATGAAATTTGGAACGTTTCTCCGGTGCACTTTCGTGGATGTTTCCGAAAGTACCCAAAGTCATTTATAAAGCTAGTTGCTGGGACTGCAATGATTTTTACATTGGAAAAACGAAGCGAAGACTCCACGACCGGAAAACGGAACATTTCAAGGCCCTTTTGAAAAATGATCACTCCTCTGGTATTGCTGATCACGTTAAAAACACCGGTCATAACATCAAATGGGACCATTTTGACATTTTGGCGTCTGGCAAGACTGACTACCATTGTAAGGTTAAAGAGACCTTATTTATTCAGGATTTTCAGCCAGCATTGAATGCCAATGTCAGCAGCGAAAAGCTGTTACTTTATAGGTTTTTTATTTCATTTTTCATTTACAGACAGTTTCCGTTAGGAACGTCTTTAATTTCCACTGCAGATGTTATTTTCTGTCTAGGTTCCAGACCCCATTTATACAGTATAAATAGCATGTTGCCAAGACTAGCATACGAAACGTTAAGTTCATAAAATGCATGTTTTTAAAATGCTTATCACCGCTGTTTGTTTAATATTTTTAAACGTTAACTTGCGAGAGAAAAATGGTGGGATTGGTTGCATGCATAAAGCCTCAACTATTATAATTTTAACGTTTATTTTACCACAAACATGTGTAATTAAAATATAATTATTGCAAACTTGTCGGGGCACTCCTTGTAAAGCCCTAAAGGGTTTGCTGAGAGCTTCTGCCTTGAAGTATAATTTAATCTATGATGCTTTTGGTAATTAATTTGAAAAAAAGACAAATAAAATGATTGATTTAATTGAATTGAAATTGTTGATTAATCGGTCCAAAATCCTTGTATTTAACCCGGCTAATGTATTATTCGCTTTGTTTCATCGCAATGACCTTTAATGTGCCTGGATGTGTTTGAAATCGTCAAAGTTTGATTTCGCTTAATTTGATTTAAAGATTGTTGTTGTTGTTTATAGGAAAACGGCCCATTCCGATAATAGTGAACTGCTCATGCGTTAAACCTTACTGCTACCGAGTGGCAAAGTTTGAAGGGTTTCTTGAATTGTATTCTGACGCCGAAGGAAACAATGCTACCAGAACTAAGGTGTGTTAGCACAGTTGCCATAGAGCAGTTTTCAATTGAGCGTCGAAGGTAATTACACAGTTACTTTGGTTTTGCATTGCTACGCTTTGTGATTGGCTAAAAAATCTCGCGCCATTTTCTCGACCAATCAGAAGTAAAACAAAAACCAATCGTGACTTGCTCGCACGCGTTTTCCCGCGCTTGGCGCCGCCGACATGTAATTGCTTCGAGCTCTGATTGGTTCATTGGATTGTTTACGACTGCTGTGATTGGTCAGAGTAATTACTTTGGTTTTGGTTTTACGACACTCAATTGAAAACTGCTCTAAAACTTGTTGTCTACAGTTTACTTTAATGAGGAGGCGACTTTGGCGGACAGAAATTCAAGTGGTGGGGATGCAATAACCATCCAAAGATGTTATGTCCAGAATTGCACACGGAGGGGGCCCACGCTGCTCCATGACAAGCATCACAAAAAGTCGAGCGCAACTATAAAAGTTCACCAAAACACACGAAATTTGTCACGTATGAAGTAATATGAAAATGAAAAACAACTCAAATATGAAGTATTTGTTAAGTAATGATCCGCAGGATAGTGCTTAACAGCAATGCACGATGGAATGTCAACTATTTTCATTGTTACAACTAGTGATCTCATTGGCGTAGACTCAAAAACCGCTAAAAAGTTACGGTTCAAGATGCATAAAGTCTAATTTTTTAAGGTTTCAAGTATTTTAAGACCCAATCACACAACATGCAATTTTCAAAAGATATTGTATTTGGGGAACTTCATCAAAGAAGCAAAATCAGTAGCTATTGTCTTCTGCTATTCTGATTGGTAAAGCACGAACTTTTTCTAAAATATATTTGACGCAAATGGATTTTCTGTATTTTTATAATGAAATATAATTATGAACCATCAGCCCCTCCTCTATTCTTAAAATTAAAGATATTCTATGTGGGAAAGAGCCAATGCCGCAGAACAATGAAGTTTACTATAGTTCTTAGGTGATGCATTACTTAAACGATACTTGCATGCAATCATGGAGTCAATTCAATAAAACTTTTACAAGTGTAAACCATTGAGTTTCAGAGGCTGAAAACAGTAGCTATACTTTTAAATTACACTTGAATTGACCCCTGGTGTAATTAAAGTGTAGCCATTGTTTCAGAAGTTAAAAACATTAGCCACACTTGTAACTCAATTACACTTGTAAAAGTTTTTTTTTAATTGACCTCTAAACATAAGTGTTGTGAGCTGGAGGAGACTAAACGGCTATTAATTTTATTTCAGATTGTTGACATGGGTAAATGTGTCAGTGAAAGTATGTGTCCATTGGAGTAAGTCACGATTAATTTCTCACTTTATGCATTATTATAGCAAATTTAATCTGATTAAAACTTTAAAAGGTGACTCCATGCATCTTTACTGATTCGTCTATACTGAGATCACCAGCAGTGCAAAAAATAAGGCATGATTTAGGGCTTAAGTGCGTTGAAAGTTTCTATTTTTGTTTTGTTGGATAAAATGTTGTTTTGAAGTTGTATTAGTTTAAAACTACATTGATCATAAACGACCATTAAGAATAATTGTAACTATAACTAATGCCCCCGTCTTGAATAGCTTTTTTTCTAGTTTGTGGGTGGCAAAGCTCAAAACCTTTTTTCTTTGCTAAATAAAGTTGTTGCTGTTGTAAACGTTTTTGTACGCATTAAAAAAAACAATGCGCTCGCAAGACACTTGATCATAAGTGAATCGGTGGCTTATAAAAGTAGTATGTATTTGGTTTGAAGTCGTTATTCTCGTTTGATAACTGCGTTTCTTAAAGTTTTTATCGGTTTGGGTACCGTGTCTATTTTACCGTGAGATCTTCCGTTAATTCAGTAATATTCGCCCTAGAACTTGAAAGACTGAATAAACCTGATCAATATGCGCAAGAGAACTCAGATTTTTTTAATTTATCACAGAACTCAACAATTCTTTCTAGGAATTGGAAAAACAAGTAACTAGTATTTGCGAAGACTACCGTAACGAAATAGAAACACCGGATCCTGTAGTAGGATTTAATCAGCTATAAAATTGGAAAACCACTTTAGTCAGGCAGAAAAGAAGGTTACTAACGTGTTTTCTTTTTCGTTTATAGCAAATGGCCTCCTCTCCCAACCAAATGCAAGGCCAAAGTCAAATTTATTTCCTTTGTTTCAAGCGGAGAACGTCGCATTAGTGTTTCCATCGTCAAGAGATGTTATTGTCAGTGATCAGAAACTGAATCCAGAGATGCGCGGAGCATAAATCCGAGCTTTCTAGTTATGAAACCGAGCTTTCTGTTATGGTCACCACTAGATTTAACATTACGTTGTCATAGTAACACAACACGTAGCTATGGTAACTATGGTCCGTAACACTTACCTTAAAGGATTTTCCATATAGGTACGTAACAGTGGTAGCATGTCCAAACTTCTAGGAAACTTCATATGTATGTAGAAATGAAAGATACTGTCGAACCCCCGCTTGATGGGACACCCCGTTGCAAAATGGACACCTTGTTATTTCGGACAGTTGTCTTGGTCCCGGGCGAAAGCCCATACATTTTCTCGACATTTCACCAGCTTAATAGAGACACGAGTTAATACGGACAACGGACAGTTATTCCCGTCCCGATAAAAAACAATCTCGTACAAAGTGAACCTCCTTGGCTAATTCTAAACGATAAAAAAATGTTCTCAAATGCGCCACGTCAGTCAGCTACACATATACTATCAGTTTGGTTGAAAGAAAATTACGAATGTTTGTCCAATCGTAATTTTTTAATGTCCTAGCAGGGTTAGATGCGGTAATTTACTGAATTTTCCCTTAAAAAACAATAAAACAACGTAAATTACGTCATCCATGTGATAAGGTTTAATGCGGACATTCGGTTAACCCTTTAAGCCCTAAGAAGTCTAAGAGTGATCAGCTTCAAATTTCTCCTTGTAATATTAATGCCTTATCAATCAAAAAGGTCATGAGAATTAAGAACATGATCACACAAGATGAGTTTTCTTGATATCCAAACAATTTCTCCCCACTACTTCTATAGGAAATGTATAGGACTAGAAATGCGAATTTAAATTTTGATATTAGGGCTTAAAGGGTTAATTAGGACAGTTTCCGTGGTCCCTTCGGTGTCCGTATTAAATGGGTTCGACTGTAATTGAAAGTTTTATGCAGCCAATAATTCTTACGGTGGTCATTTTAGATTTTATCACCCTTAGCTCGTCGTACCTAAAAGGTACGACGAGCACCCCCGTCATTTTAAATGGATGTCCCGCCCCGGGGGTTTTACATTCAAACTGGTCTCAGTTAGCAAATGACGATAGATGAGGTTTCATCCAAAACATGTTTTGCTTTAAAATTGTCGACTGTTCTTTTCAAGCCATTGATTATTTTACATAATTTGCTCTTTGGTAGTTCAATTAGAGCTTGGTCGCAATATCGTCAAAAAACAAAAATTTCCATAAATTTGAAACCGCAAACGGAAGTTTAAAACATCCTAGGGTCGCACTGTTCGTCCATGCTGTTGAAAACATACGCGTAATGGCATAAAAACAAAAACATTCCACAAAAAGCGTGTCCCTCCGGAAGCGGTTTCTTTTGTCTTTCTTGATTTTTTTCAAAATCAGCCTGCCCCACCCATACGCTACGGCGTCTTTGAAGTTTAGCCGGAATTTCCAATTTTTTTCAAATTTTCGAAACACCGGTCGCATTAGGAAACTTGATGTGATGCCAGATTTTTATCTTAAACAAAGACAAATTTGATCAAAATTTCCCTAGTGCGACCAGGCCCTTACAGAGCGCATGCACATTGATCTGTATTGATTGAATGCAAAAAAAACAATGATTTATTAATTTGTGTTTGCTTTCCTAAACTGTGTATATGCAAGTTAGTTATTGAATAAAATAGCTGTGTTTTCCAGCGGAAGTGTTTGTTGCTCTTTATCAGAATAACATTCCTTACAACAATAACTAGAAATACGTGTCTCGCAGAACCTCGCGAAGCTCGGGGGAGGATGCACTGCAAAATTTTAGCGATGTGGGAGAGATACAATTTCTGATTTGACTGGAGAGGTTGGTTGCATGCCGGCAATGGCCCCGAAATTTAAAGTTGAGACATTTACATCCATGAACATGAGCGCGCGCACATGAACATGAGCGCGCGGTCGCGATTGTTGTTGCCAGGCAACTGCACGACATCTTCAGTATATATATATATAAATATATTTTTCGCTCGATTTGGCGCGGCTCAGCTCCCGAGACCCGAGCACCCGAGCGGCCTTCGGCCGCCAAATTTATTAACCTCGCTACGCTCGGGCCTTCGGCCCTCGCTTCGCGAGGAATTAAAGCTATTTTAATTCCTAGCAAATCATCTGGCCCCGGTTGTTCAAAAGGTGGATAGCGCTATCCACCGGATAAATCACTATCCACTGTATAACACAATTGATTTTGTTAATGTGTATCCACTGGATAGTGATTTATCCGGTGAATAGCGCTATCCACCTTTTGAACAAAACGGCCGACCTGATACGACCAGACAAAATCAAAGTACGATCCGTACGGATAAATTGCATCTCATTTAAACCTTGGGACGTACACGCAAACTTATCCCCACACCGTGGTACAAGGGGAGGGGGGGTGGTGGTGGTTGCAACCTAGACTACGAGCAGTCTCTCTTTCCCAGCGTTAGTCCGTCGAGCGAGAAACGAAAAAACATTAGCGAACGGATAATGATAGCGAGAAACTGGGGGCGAGGCAGGCGCGCGGGATAAAGAGCCAATCAGACTTTTGAGTTGTGAGAGCAACGCGTAAGATTCGCTTGGGCTTTGTCTGTAGTCTCTCTTTTCCGCGCGCCTGCCTCGCCCCCAGTTTCGCGCGGCCATTATCCGTTCGCTAATGTTTTTTCGTTTCTCGCTCGACGGACTAACGCTGGGAAAGAGAGACTGCTCGTAGTCTAAGTCAAGGCAAATGTTGTGAGTTATCGGGAGCTTATATAAGCTGTGTTATTTAATTTGTGTT
>JAJGOT010001173.1:0-55712 GCA_022457155.1 Cladopsammia gracilis | reverse complement strand
CCCCCCCCCACCGTACTAAACTTTAATAAAATAAATGAAATAGGCGAATTGATTGCGAATTTAATTTGTATGGATAAATGATACAGAAACATCCCTTTTTTTTAGGTAAAAACGTTGACGGCAGGCCTTAAATGTCTCGAGGAAATTGTTTTGTTGCTTGGAGAAAAGAACTCCTAATCCGTAAAAAAATACCTAATCTTTTTTTTTTTGGCTAATAAAATTTTAAATCAATTCCACCTTTTAAGCTGCGCGCTCGCTTTTTCTATGATTGACAGCTGATAGAGTCATGTGTTAGAACTTGCACATGTCGGAGAAGAGACTCCTAATTATCAGTATCATCCGTAAAGAAATATTTTTGTACGTGTGTTTCAAATCACCTGACATCTAATGTATTTTGCTTCAAGTACAGTTTGTTCGCCGCCCTGTTTATCTACTCAGCGTCTGTGCGCTCGTATTTTGTTAAGATTGGCAGCTGATAAGAGCTTGTGAATAGAGAAAATTTATCTGATCTGTGCTTCGATAAGGACGCCAGCAGTTCCGATGATTTAAATCATGGTACAGGCTTGTGTAATGCAATCACGTTCGCACGCCAAATACCTTTATTTAATAAAAAGTTGGGGTCGGGTCGTTCGATGGCGTATTTAACTGTAGCAACTCCAGTTCTCCCTTCCCCTCCCCGTTCTTTCAACTTTCGCAACGAACTCGCGCGGAAACGCTTAGATTCAATGCCGATTTGCGATTGATTGGCGAAGTGATATCCTTGCCAACCTTTCCTAAAAAATTGCCGAAGATTCCAAAAGATGTTTCGACGACTTCCGAACATTGCCGAAGATTTCCGAAGATGTTCCGATTATTTCCGAAGGTTACGAATGTCGCGGTTGGAAGCTCGAAATCTAGGCGCTATCTTGCCGAGATCACGCCTGTCTCGAAACACGACCTGACGTTTTAGCTTGTCATTAGCATTCAAACGCAACATTTAGTGCCGCTCACTGGATTAAAAGCTATTTTGGGTGGAAATTTAATTTAATTTTTTCACGTTAATGGTTAAAATGTGTGACATTTTCCTGTATGCGTGTGATCGATGTTTCGATTTGCAGGAGTGTGACAGCCATAATGCGTGTGAGTTGGTAGGTATAAAGCCGGGGGGTACTCTGCAAATTTTTGGGTGGGGGTGGGGGTGTGTCGCTGGGACTCTGAGACCCTTAACCTAAAATAGACCATTTTAGCTGCATTTTGCAACCCTATACTAGACTAAACACCGAAAACCCTACCCTATCCTAGACGTATTCAGACTATTTTCCAGAAAACTTGTTCACTATCACAGTTACTGCTCGCCGTACCGATATTTAAATGCCATTTGCCAGTAAACCTTGTCTAGATTGAATTCTTCACGCAACTGATCAGTTTCGCGGAAAACGATACCATATTATAGACCAAAAATCTCTGATAACTATACCCTATCCCAGACTAACTGCCTGAAAACCATACCCTTCACAGCGGCACATACCTATATAGCTCAAACATAGGAGTACCCCCCACCCGGGGTATAAAGTGGTGCCTATTTAGTTTATCTCGAAATGTCGCAAGTACATCCCTTTTTTTTTTCCACCTACTCCAATTACCACCCAACTCCGGTTTGGGACATTTGGCGGGAGTCTATCGATTTTCCAATTTTTTTTATGCCAGAATATTGAGATGACACTTGTTTGAATTGTTTAACTTTTATTTTGTTGGGGGGGGCGGGGGGGGGGCTTTTTTACGGATGAGAGGGGGGGGGAGGATAAATAAAAGAGTCCAGAGAAGCACAGAGTCCAGAGTCCAGGGTCCAGTCCAGCTTTTACAATATTCCGTGTTGTTGTGGATCGGTGGGCTAAGTGTATTTCCGGTATGATGTCGTTCGTAAGTATTGAAGACGTATTTTGTACTTAGGGTAACGACATCGTTTGTATTTGACAAATCTGTGAAGTAGACTTTTTGTGGAATTGTTCAATTTATTTTCGTCTTATAAATGTATTTTAATTTTGTTTTAAATTTCTGTGCGTGTTTAGTGATTTAAAATAAGTAAATGTTATCAGTTTTTAGGCAGATCTATTTTTTGTTCGAGAGGTGTTAATGCATTTTTCTTATGGTAGAATGGTGAATGAATTTTTTGATCTCTAAAGTTGTTGCTGAAGAGAGCTATGTAGTCAAAACGCGTTTACGATTCTGTATTGTGTAAGATGTTTTTGACTATAGAAAAACTGTACTTTGCTTTTTTAACGTTTTGAGGAGTTTAATACAGTGGCTGTTTTGCGGTTAGTGATGTGAGATGAGTAGAGTTAATGACGTGCTAATTAGACTTAAATGGTATGTCTTGATTTTTTTTTTCTTTTTAATTTTTGATGACTTGTCAAAGAATTGAAATAAGTTGATAACAGTTTCGATAAACTGAAATATTTTAGTGTGCGGGCTGGTGTTTAATGACCTCCAAAATGAAATTAATGATGAGGTTTTGTTTTAAGTTTAGATTTGTAAGTGAAAATGGGGATTATTTTTTTGCGAAAGTTGAAAAAGTATATCAACTTTTAATAACACATATGGTGTTGTTGTACACAGAGTATTTAAGAGTTGTTTACCATTGTATTGTCTGTAGTTTTGATTGGCGGATGTTTGTCCGAAGTTTGATTAGAGATCTGTACTGTTCTGTTCATTTCTAAGGGGCTTGGCTAGAAGCATGTACTACATTGTCTTTTTGTCAAATAGAGCGTATGCACATGACCGTCACGGCGGCCATATTGGTGTACCAAAACAATAGAACGGCGGCCATGTTGGTGTACCAAAACAATCCTGTGGGATTTGAACGCTTTTCTTATGTTAACGCTTTCTTTTGTTCCAATAAATTTGCATAGCTGCTTGCCACGTGAGTGCATACGCTCTATAGGACAAAATCTCTCTTAAAAAAATTAACACGCTGAAATTGCTTATAAATGCTTCTTAAAATGCTTGCTTGATAACTTTTATAAACAAAATCAGGAAATTTTTTTACGTCTTTTGCGTACTGTTGCATAATCAAACTGTAATAGCAATGATTAATTGTTTTAAAATAGCACAAAAGCGAAATCCATACTCTTGCATAATCAAACCGAAACATTTTTAGTTAGCTGAATAAGCAAAATCTCACTTCTCTTGCATACTATTGCATAATCATGACACCTAAACATTTAATAACTATTGGAAAAGCGGAAAAGATTACAACTCAAAAAGCGAACAAAGATACAGCTTGAGATTTCTCAGCTTCGTCGAGCGCAAAAAGTTGACTCGCTTAACTTTAAGCGAGTTGACTTTAAAGGAATCGTAAAATTAACTCTTTTCACGAGATTTCCCTTTGGCATTCGCTAAGCGACATGAAAATCGCTCCTCGCTGTTCATCATACCGGGTAGACAACGTATAGCAGAACCCGGAGGGGGACTCCCATATGTGGTTGGGCGGGGGTGCTCGTCGTATCTTTTAGGGGTTAAAATTTGGGATCTAGGTATCTTTTAGGATATATGATTAAAAAAAAACTCATTTTCCCAGAAAATGGTATCTTTTAGGGTGTTCCTAGCGAAAGACGAGTCGCTACTGCCTTCGGTGTTCCTTCTGATGGTAGCTGGAATTCGAGCCCCATGTATAGTCAGATCTATTTATTTCCAGCACTCTAGCCGCATCGCATTGTTCCATCGCATATTTGGTAAAAAATGGTATCTTTTAGAGGTAAATTCTGGTTGACAACGGCCACTTTGATATCTTTCAGGGTTCCACTTTTTTTTCCTAACGAGCACCTCCGCTTGACGACTTATAGAAGTCCCCCCCACCCCCCCGGGAGAAGAATATTCTTACCAATTTTTCTTTTCACGATATTTCCGGTTGTCACTCGGTAAGCGACTTAAAAGGCAGAGCAAAATAGCATGTTCTTTTGAGAACAAGCCATATCTAGAATATTTGATGTCACTTTTAACGTGATTAGTAATACAAGTGGTTTTAATTAGCCCCACGCAGCTATCAAGCGTAGTGAATACAAGCTAAAAATAAAGCTTTGACTGAGTCAAAGTCCCATATGACTAAAAAAAGATCGCCGGATTGACCCCTTTCATAAAATAGAAGTCCGTATAAGGGAGTTAAATGAGACGGGAAAGTTTGTGTTTTAATATGAGCGATAGGCAGAGCAAAATAGCATGTTCTTATGAGAACAAGCCATATCTAGAATATCTGATGTCACTTTTAACGTGATTAGTAATACGAGTGGTGTTAATTAGCCCCACGCAGCTATCAAGCGTACTCAATACAAGCTAAAATTAAAGCTTTGACTGAGTCAAACTTCCCATATGACTAAAAAAAAATCGCCGGATTGACCCCTTTCATAGACCACTTTCATAATGGCGGCCGATTTATTTATTCTTTTATATGTATGTTAATTAGCCTCACTGGCCTCGGTAACATGTGCAAAATTCAAAAGAATTGTTACTCTAAAATGAGGCCAGTGAAGCTAATTAACATACATATAAAACAATAAATAAATCGGCCGCCATTATGAAAGTGGTCTATAAAATAGAAGTTCCGTATAAGGGTGAATATTTTAAGTTCGTTTACCTACAGGTTGCAACTAATTTGATTGAACCTGCACTTGCAATGAGAACACAACGTGCTCGGAAGACTGGCACCGGTAGCATAGTATTGGCTGACCCGTGTACTTAAAAAATAACTCGAGACCTTGAGAGACTAATTTGCCTGGCACTGCCTTTTGTAAACGTGTGTATTCTACGACACGGATGCCGTTTTCGATGTGCTTGTAGCCCGTGGCTTTGAAACAAAGCCGGCGGACTGCTCGCGCTTTCGCTTTTGTGCTTTTTTAAACAATTAATCATTGCTATTACAGTTTCATTATGCAACAGTACGCAAATCATGGCAAATGACGTAAAAATTTTCGCCATTAAACGCTTGCCGCAATTCCATTCAACCGTCATCATTATAAGCCAAAAAATCAACAAAACTATGACGTCTCTACCATACTATTGCACAATCAAACCGTAATAGCAATGAATAGAAAAAAACGCAAAGTTCATGCTATTTTGCTCTGCCATACCGCTCATATTAAAACACAAACTTTCCTGTCCCATTTACCTTTCTTAAAACGTCTCCATTAGTAAAATACACCGTGAAATTCTCAAACTACGTTTCCCAAGAAAACGCATTTGACCTATTTTTACCCTAAATGATTGAAACTGATAGGTAACGTGAGATATCGAAATTTAAGAAGGACTAATACCTTTGCGGTAACGTAATGTGAGATATGACAAGTTCATGACACGTTTTGACATCCCAATACCCTAGGGAAATTAACAATAGGTCCGGGGGTGCTCCCCAAAAATTTTAGTAGCAGTATTGTGACGCCCTTCTTGAAATCCTAACCGGTTTAACCAACCATATCCCCAATGCCCTAATATAGCTTCTATAAAGAAGGAAGAAGAACCCCCCCCCCGGGACAAAAGTCCACAAAATTTTGTTAACAACTTTTGTCCCTTTTCCGTACTCAATTCCGAAATCTCGCTTAATGCGCATGCGCATTAACGAGATAAAAATGATAGTGATAATTATAATAATAATAATGATGTTAATAAGTACCTGTGTTAACTTTCGCATTCTTCAATATTCCAAGGCGATATTCCGAAGAGTTATGAATGGCTCCAACCTAAAATATATATATCAATTATAACTGCCCTTACTTTTCGGTTGGCGGTTTAATATTTATATAAAGTGGTTATAGTTTTACTGCGTTAACGAGGTAGTAAAAAGGGAAAACTTGCTTTCATTCAACTGAATTGATGTGGTAAATTTGCAACACGTAAAGAGATTCAATTAAATCAACTATTTTATCCCTCTGACGTTTATCCCAAACAAGTTCCCACACCTTTAACATTTTTCAAAATTTGAAAAAGTGGCATTCAATTTGGAAGGCTAAGGCTTATGTTTTCTTGGGACACATTTTGATGTTAAACTTTTTTCCTGCGATATATAATGTTTCCACGGCAACCACGTTTTCATAGGTTAATGGACACAACGTTTGAGGTTTTCATTGTTCAATTCTATATTTTGTTTGGTATTTTTTTATTTTTCTAGTCTAATTTTGGATCAATATTAGTGCGTTCTGGAAATACAAAATCCAACATGGAGGCACTAAAACATAATGACGTAATATGGACCATATTTTAAAAGTGTGAAAATTCTAATGGAAGCAATTTTTTTTATTAAAGTGGCGATGTCTATGTTGTTGAATGTAAATAAAAACTTGCCAGATTGATATTTCTAATAGCGGTGACACATCAAGTGCACATTTCGCGATGAAAGCTCAAAAAACTCCACCGCCCAACATACCGGGATTAAAATAACAAGAAAATTATATGTCGATCTGAACTCACTTTTGTGCCATAGAGAGTGATATCTTTTTGTACGTTTACAGATGTAAGTGAAGAAGCAATTGCACCAACAAGGATTCCAATGATAACGAGTCCAGTTAAGGTCCACGCAATACTAAAAATACGGGCTGCAATGGACCTAGGCGAACGGTCACCATACCTGTTGAGAAGCAAACAAAGGATCGACAAAAAAAACTTTCTTTATTTTTTATAATAGTAAGGCCCCGTCCACACGTATCCGTATATTTTCGAAAACGGAGATTTTTTTCTTCGTTTGCACCTCCCGTCCACACGTAAACGTCGTTTTCGGCAACAAATACGGAGGTGTTTGAATACGCTCTCCAGACTGTAGATTTTTAAAAACGGAGATTTATCGTATTCGTGTAGACGGTCGAAAACGAAGGTTTTCGAATACGATGACTCTTTGATTTTCGCGGGCTTATGCTTCTCACAGCGCGCATGTGCCAGTAGCCTGCGCATGCTCATCATGTGAAGTCTAGCGTATTCGAAAAATTTTCGCGTAAACGTGTGGACGGGCAAATACGATTGTAATACGGTCCGTGTGGACGCGGATGTTTTCGAATACGGAGAAAAAAATCTCCGTTTTCAAAAATATCCGGATACGTGTGGACGGGGCCTAAGTTATAATCGGTGATAAAATGTTCAACTAAGCACAGTGGTAGAAACACGAACCATTTGTCGAATGTTTGCTTTGTGGTGGAATTAATTTGAAATTAATTTTCTTTGGTTTGGCCAACATGCATTGAAGCAAGTATCTGTAACAATTGCTCATGTTTAAAATGCACCACTTATTAAGGGTAATGAATAACTTACGTGAATGCCAAGTGAAAGAATGAATTTATTTATCGTTTTGTTCATTTTTTTTACCCAACAGTTGTCATCGAGACGAAAGACCACCAGAATCCCTCACCGACGCCTTTCACAAAACTGGGTGGAAATTCATCTGGATTGGACTTGGAGTCCTACAATGAATAAATGAACGTTAAGCAATTATAATTGGAATGATAACTCATGAAAACAAATTAAAGGAAAAACTCGTAAAACCAAAGCAGCTGTAAAAACAACATTCTCATAATATATTTTCCACACTGTCACACTGTCATTCTCACCAATAGCAACAAGCCAACGTGCTACATAAGCGACACGTAACCAATCGACCTCATCGCCTGATGAAGACTAGCAGTAATAGCGTCGAAACGTCGCGATCAACATCTTAAAGTGACTCCATCGTGAGACAAACGAAAAAATCGTTTACCTAACATTCCCATATTATTTAGTCCGGTACCCAAAAGCAATGCCTTGGGTTTTTGATACTGGATTTACCTTGTAGGAGTAGGTGGGGGAGGGAGGGGGAGGGAGGGAGGGCGGAGGGAGGGCGGAGGGGGAGGGCAGGGGGAGGCGGGCGACGGGGTAACCAGCGAACGGGCGAACGGGGGGAATTAGGAAGAACAGAGTAACTTGAATAAACTAATTTTTGACCAATTTTTCACTTATTTTTTTACTAATCCTTACGGTTATCTATGACTAGATTTTCACTAATAATTCACTAATGTTAGACTAATAATTAACTAATCAACAACGGTTTAGTAAAGCAAAAACAAGCAAAAACGAACTATAAAAAACGACGTTACAGAGTCATCATGACATTAATTTCAAGGTGTTAAACTACATTATTTGATGAATTTTTGACTCATCCTCGACACAATAGACAATAGCAGACATAACCTACATTAATGCCGAGAAACCGGTACCTCCTATATGGTTGTGCCTGAATCAGTACGTAATGTCGATAAATTTCAATAAATGTAAAAATTAAGTGTAAAAAAGAAAATCTAAAATCCCCACTCAGGATTGAACCTGTGACCTGAGCTAGGCTTACGCTTACATAGCCTACCGTACCGCTGTTCCACCTAGCTTCTCGGGTTGCTTAATTCTAAATTTAACTATATAAACTGCTACCCCTTACCTCAACTGAAAGCTAACCAGTTACTCCTACTAAAACTTTTCGAAAGAAGATTGTGTTTTCCGTTTTTGTCTTTGCTCATTCATTACATAGATTAAAAAGCGATTTTATGTAAACAAAACAAGACTTAGATTTTCTGTCTTCACTCGCGTCAACTTACTTATGCAAATCAGCTTTATGTTTGTGTATTTTTGCAATTTTAATTTCCAAATCAGTTTCTAGGGCAAGTTTTGACAAACAAAAACTGTATTTTATTCGGAAAGTAGTCGTAGTAGTTATTCTGGAAAGAGCAAAGTTGTTTTTGTGAACTTTTGTGTGGTCTAAATGTACTGTGCAGACGGTCGGGTAATACTGTTTTTGAGAATTGCTAAAATTGAAAATAGCCCGTTCTTCAATCTTAATTCTTGTGCTTCCAACCTTTCACCTTAGTTAAGTTTCACCTTAGTTAAGCTTGTTCAAAGTGCGACGCTGATAGGCTGGACCTATCCATATATATATATATATATATATATAAGGTGTTCGACGTCCTTCTGGACGGTATCATTTGGGCTTGACCCTCCTATACTTACTCATTTCTCTAATCTTTATCAAAATTGGAAAGCCTTTTGCTATCCTCATTTGTATCAATTTTATTAACTTTTTATTATTCTGAAGCTTGGGTCACTTGACCTGCATTCTCCTGATGATAGCGGTTAAAATATGACAACGAAAATGGGAAATAGAAAGTTCTTGATGATACCGCTTTTAAATCGTGTCCATATGTTTACGGAAACCTCCAATAAAAGAAAATAAGTCTAGGCTTTAATTCACTTGATATATGCCATACGCGTATGTACACTGTATTTTATGCGTAAGGTACTGGCTATAACGCGGTGTTGGTGTCCTGTGCTTGTTGAGTCAATAGTTGTCCTATGTGACAACGGAAGCTTAACCCTTTGAGGACGGTCCCGGCCAAAATCGTTCTTAATGGAACGATAAGACTCCACTGCTTTAAAAAATTGCAACTTTCTCAATCGCGCGAACATTGCAGTTGTGTGCATTGACTAGAAAGTCCTTCAAATTGAGACACCCAATAAACCAAAAAAGTCAGCGATTTTCGCAGAATATCAGCGTTTGAATTTGGAGAATAACAAAAATGACCGTTTTAAGGTCATAGAAGAACAACAAAAATCACGTTTTTGCCTTCAGTTTTTTTATTGAAATCATCGTTGCAAACCCAAAAGTCAACATTCACAGCAAAATTCTGTCCTAGTCCTACCTTAGAAGTGATTTGTTTTGCTCTTATTCGTTGCCAGGCCGAGTTGCAGCCTCTCGTCTCGTTCATCCTGACCCTGCCGCGATTTTCAACATCACGACCGCACTGCGTGCTGGGTAATATCGAGAATTTTTGACAGGGTTCGTTCCGTACCCCACATATTTCATATTTATAGTCCACAGCCACTCCGATCTACCACCAAAATTTCACGCTTGTTGTGTTCTTCAGTGGTCACAATTTCCAAGATATGCCGTGGTAGGTCGAGAAATTCATCCAGAGTCGAGTCCCAAAGCTGCATCGTTTTGTGGCGGCCATTTTTCCAGTTCAACGAATAACGAACCAAATTTTCAAACGAAGTACAACACCTAACTCGCTTCATTGAGAAAGTGGACTCTTAGCTACCTTCACGCTTAATGATGCTCATCGGGCAGCTACCAAAGATGGAAAATGGCTGTAAACTTACCAAAAATCGCATACAAACCATTTTCGTATCGCTTAACGAAGCAAAAACACTACGTCAGAATGACGTTTCTTGTAAACTTGAGCCTTCAGTGTTTTAGAACAGCAGCACCTACCATGGTAACCCCAAATATGGAGTCACGAAATCCTATGGCTCGTTTATATGCAGAAAATCACTCAAAAACGTAAAAAGTCACCGTCGTCAATGGGTTAAAATGTGGACGGCTTTAACCAATTAATTATTTTTTTTAAACTATTGAAAGGTTTTTCGCGCTTTTTACTGGCTTAGGAATACTACTGGCTAGGTACTTTTACTTACCAAAAGCCAAATAATAAACCAGATATAAAAGCAAAGCATGCCGACAACACCATCAAAGGAATGGTTCCCAATACTGCCATTATCATGTCGTTGCGGCTTCACCGGGGGGCCTAGCAGTTGCAATAAAAGCTATCCCAGGGGACTCCACAAGGTTGATATAAGCATTGGTTCCCATGTATTTTGTGACGTACTGGTTACCGTAGATCGGAAACATAATCTGTGGAACCTCATCAAAGTCTGCAAGGACCTCTAAGATGCCTTTTTTGGCTGCACGATCTCCTTTGCCGTTCCTTGCTACATCGATTGTTGTATCGCCGTATGCGGGACAATACCCGCAAGCTGTGTGTACCATGTCTGTGACGATCCCGCTAAAAAGTCCTTCGAGCTTATCGTCCTCCGTAACCTTAAGATATGGAAACGTTGACCAGTAGTTTGTATACAGAATTTCGGGGCACCGACAGCTCTCTGTTTGAAAAAAAAAATACGAATTCAATGATGTTCTAGGCACAATTCAATTGATTATGAGTTAGGCTTTGAGTACAAGTTTAATATTCGTTATTCGTTATGATTGTTTTTTGACTTTGGGATGAACGTAAGAAGATACATCTTCTTTCATCTTTTTTTTCATCTTTTTTCACGGTTAATCCATCTGAAAAGACCCAAGTGAATTACAATGGTAATCCTAACCCGAGGCATTCAATAGCTGTTCAATTTTTTCCTCGGACAAATGTTGACGTTGCCATGACAACCAAGTTGTGATAGGCGTGTCAATCAAAATGTTTTTTTCTGACCCAATATTTTTTTTGTACATTTTCTTTGGCCTGTTTTCTTTTCAAATCTATTTTGCTACGAATAAAAAAAATTGAAGATGGAGGATCCAAAATTGTGACTCTATACATTGATGATGTCATATATGGCGTCGTTATCGACAAATGAACACCTTAACTTGTAAAGTAGATGATAGGCTATGTATTGAAAATAAAATGAGGTTGATAGATCGCTTCACATAAGAAACCCAAGTGAGGGATACAAAAAAATCCAGTTGCACTGCGGGGGTATAAGTTTGCTTGGATGTCCGATACATATTTTTTGAAACGTCTATCCCAGTTAAAATCCACTTTACAACTTACCACCGTACACATATTCAGTATAAGGCCCCATTCCTGCCTGCGTAAATGCTGCCACTTTGATACTGTATGTTGAATAAGTTTCAACTGGAAGAAGAATAGAACGTTGGTTTGGTTTAACAATCATGGTTTCTTCCTCTGTGCGGTCAAACACTGATCTCTCGGCGGTCCGAATTCTTTGATACTTAATGGAATAACCCATCAAAAGCCCGTTTACATGACCATTAGGAACAGGACTCCATTGCACTGGTATAGTTGCTTCTGAAGTAAGATTATCAGCTGTAAGACTCTGTGGTGGCTTGTCAGGAGCTAGAAAGAAAAAATAGTAATTGTCAATTGTCAACTGTGGGGAGCGAATGATAGGAAGCGCGCAAAGGAAAAGTATTGCGAGTGCTGTCGGAAGAGGATAAAGGCGAAAGAGAGCGACCCCCTTCCCAGACTCCCCTCATTTTTTCCCGCTCATTCGCGCCGGTTTTGAGCTGCTCGCCGGCCCTACAATCTTAACGCCTGGAACAAGCTAATAAGAAAATTATCTTTAAAGATGTAAAATCCTTTTTTCACACTAATATATAGTAGAACTCTAATGTGCATGGTAACTGGTGTTGAATCGAACAGAACTTGGTAAAAGTTTATTAATTAACCTTTTGATTACGTAGAGCGTTTACAAAAAGGAAATTAGCCTCGCCTGCGTCTTACCATTGTAAATACACATACATGTCTACCGCTCATAGTTTATCTATCACTTACCATCGCCCACGTGTACGAAATGGCGGAATATTCCTTGCACATCCCTTGGAAGTCTTGGCACAAACTACCACCTTGTATCGCGTGAAGTATTCCAGATCACTTAAAGTTATTTTGTTGTGTCAGGATCCAGGGTCTTAGTTTCCCAGACCGGTGGTGAGCCATCATCCTTAGCATGTCTAACTTCATATCCCAGGAGTATTCCATGTACGTAGGCTTGATTGATTGCTTCCCAGGACGCATCGATTGTGCTGGAACTCGTTGACTGGACAATTGTTTTCGGTGGAGTTTGACTGGGGACTGTAGCAATAAACATGTTAAACTTTGATTCAGGGTTCAACAACGTTTAATATTTGTTGCTCAACAAATGTTGAACGTTGTTGTAACTTGTTGCAACTTGTTAAATGAGTAGAAAACATATTCAACACTTTAAAAAGATGGACTGGTTATGACATCATTAAACAAGTTGCAACTTGTTGGATGGAATAGAGTCCGTTTCTCGGTGATGTATATTCTGAATAAAACAGTACACACCGTCGGGTTTGATAATTATTATTAGACGTCGCGATTAAATTTACTACGGCAGATTAACATAGCTATATAAAGACTGTGATATAAAGGCTATGAACATTGTGTGCTGAAGCTTACCATCTTCTTGAGTCTGTAAAGGAATGGCTGGCTTGAAATTCCGTTTCCAAGACTCGTAAAAGCAAACACGCGAATTGTATAATTTGTGAACTCTTCCAGATCCTCCAATGTTGCTTCTCGAGGTGTCGGGAGCACGGATTTAAGGAAACCTACTTGGAATTTTTCGTCTATTTTCTTGTACACGATACCATATCCTTTAAGGCTCGCTGAATTTAGCTGTGTGACCTCGGTCCATTTGATGTCGATTGTCGTTGACGTGGGACTTGTTGCTTCTAGTATCGCTGGAGCTTCACCTGGTACTGCAAGAAAAAAGTAAAAAAAGCAGTATATATATATATATATATATATATATATATTTATTATATTTATATATTATATAATAATATCGTTGATAATGGTAACCGAGAAATAATAACTGGACTATCATTATCAGTTAACAAAATAATTAATGAAAACTACTGCGAATCTCATTGGTGGTAGAACAACAGACAACTAACATTTTTTGAATAATTTGTTAGGTCTGTACTGTGTTTAACTGAGGACAAATGGGCCGTTTTGTGTTTTATATTGACAAATCTCATGACCATCTTCACTATCATCATCACCATCATCGTCATCATCATCATCATCATCATCATCATCATCATCATCAACATCAACGTCGTTCGACATTGTTCAATCAATATCTGTTTTATTTTTCAATTATATTACTACAAACTTACCAAAATTGCTTGAAATGTTTAACAACTCTACGGAATCGCCACCTAAAGTACCTCCACTGTCAATTTGCTCTTGCAATGCTACGATCTGTAGCGAGTCTACTGCCATGTAAGTAACGTTAAAGCTGACAATAACACTTCCTTCCCTGGGAAAACGAACATATAATTAAACAAGTCAGTGTGACGATGCCCTGGTGCGCAGGGGTGGTTTCCGCTCCCAGGGTTGCCATGGATACCTCCCTGCTTGCCTTGAAATCGCATAAGCCCCCCCCCCCCCCTCCACCAGCTTTCTAGGCACCAGCTCCCTAACTCATCTAATGACGATGAGTATAACTTCGAAATTGAACTACTAAAAGTTAATAAAAAGTTAAAATTACCTGAACCATAACACTTTGCAAGCTACATCTTGAGATCTTGTGCTGTAAAAATTTGTCACCTGTAATTAAAATTAATAAAATATAAATAATTAATCAGTACGTAACAGTCCTTGACATGTCAGTGAACTGAATACTGTTTAAGTTCATCAACTCACCATAATATTTAATATACTTCTATGGAATTGAAGTAGATTATCCAGGAAAAAAACTGTGGTCAGTGTTAAAATAGTATACAGTACCAAAGTGTGACGTCACAAAGACTTAAATTTCTGAAATTATGGGATTTTATGAAATATTCGGAAAGCGCAAAACGAAGAATGCCAGCTGACCAAAAATCAGCATCCTATTGCAATTTGGGGAAGGAGGAGTATGCTCTGATGACTCCATACAAACCAGTCTAATTTTTCTTCCGTCCACACGTTTGGAACTGAAGCATATATGTGACAATATCTCGCCCCCAAATTGGCACGCAGTGTGTTTTTAAATTAAGACAAAGATAACTTACATATTGGATAATTTTGTTCTCCAAGGCTGTGAAACCTGAGCTTCCCCTGTCAGCCAGGTCAGCAGACCAGGTTTTTGCTGTAAACTTGACATCATAATTTATGTCATCAGCTAAAAGTAAAGAAAAATAAAACAATGTCAAAGGTGAACAAAGTGAATTCAGATTTTATACCTCACGTTCAGTTGTTTGCTTACCATGCAGTCAAAGTAAAATATAATATGTAAATTTTCTCCTTTGAAGGAAAGAGAAACAATTTGAAACCCACAAATCAATGAAATAGTTCCAAAGAATGACAAAAAACAAGAAAGCCTAGATAATGCTCGTGTTCACGCTTACACCCCTTCTGGATCGAAAACGTTTTGCAGCTTTTGGTGTGCGAGTGTGAAGCGCGAGCCACAGCATGCACTACATGCACAACATGCACTACGTGCATGCACTACATACACAACATGCACTGCAATAGTGCATGTACTTTATGTTGTGCTGGTGTCCGTGTCTCGAAAGTCCCCATAACCTTTCGGGCCCGGGAAGCTATTTCATGAGGGCAATCCAATGTTTACATTAAAGATTTAAATTTTCTTAGTTTTGATAGGTACACAATAAAATTGTAAGTTGACAAAACCAGTGGGATATTTTGCGGGCTAAGAGCTATACATCACCATTCTATAAATTCTGATTTCAAAATCTCAATCCAGGACTTACAAGAAACGGGCTCCAGGATAATTTTGCCTTCGTTAACAGCGAGGCGAAACACGCGCTTGACTTCTCTTCTCCAGCCATTAAAATCAATGATATAAATATGACTTCACGATAACATTTGTAAATCAATTTGTCTGTGCAATATCATTTTTTATTTTATTTGTTTTACAAATTGTAATATACGCACGTGGACATGGGTCAGGGTTACAGGGTTCGCTCTCGGTTGCTGGGCCTTCGCAGTTTCTTCCGCCATTAGCTGGTTCGGGGTTATCGCACAGTCGCTTCCTTGTTTTGGATCCTTGATTACACGGCTTGTTACAATTTGGAAATAAAGACCAGCTACTCCAGTTACCATGAACTACGAAGAAAAACAAGAAGAGGCTACGGTGATTTCTGCATGTGATTAGTTCCCTGACTAGCGTTTCTTATTAAAAAGCGATCAACGAAGTTATAAATATAGTTACCGAATTAATGTTATACCTGGGGGACAGTTTGGCCATTTAGACCAGTTTATTTGGTCATCTTAAACTTGTGAAAAGAAGAAGAAAGAAAAAAGAAAAGGATAGACAAATAAATATAATGTGCATTATCTAATGACAAGCGTATGAAAACTCCTCCATGCGGTGATATGGCATGTGAGTGATAAGACACCATCCCTAGAACAGCCAACTAATAGCCTAGAACAGTTGTCGCTCTCTGTGCGAATGCCTGGAATGCTTGTAGCAGCATGCAGCGATGAGAGGTGACTATATTCGCACGCTAGAAATAGTTTTGTCGAGTTTAAAACAGGAAAGCAGCAAAAATGATAAATGTATTTGTAGAGTAATTACCTGGAGGACTGCTTGACACAGGTTGGACTGTATGTGATGGTTGCGGGGTCATTGATGGATTCCCAGGTGATTGTGTTGGTGGCGGCGTTGCTGAAGCTGCAGTATTTTGTTGAGATGGTTGCAGTGATTAATTAAAATAATTACAAATTAAGGTAAAACTAAAATACGGTGAATAATAATACTTTCGAATTACTTTTTACTAATTCTGTCTATTTGAATAGACACAAGTTAGGATTTCATCCACAGACTTAATCGTAATTAGTTAGGACTGAATCATATGACTGAAGGAGCGACACCAGAATGAAAAGGCTTTTAAGCCAATAACAAGAACAAGCCAAGAAGTAAAAATATCTTTCAATATGGCTGTAAAGACATTGTGGTCAAGAACAATAATTTGTCACGAGAGATTGTTGACAGTTAAATAGCAGGCAAAGTTAAGCCGTTTGCTGGTTATAACTTGAATTCGTTTGTAAATGAAAAAGTTTTAAGCTCGTGCAGAAGAAGAAAAAAATAATAGGTAATGATAATGAGTTCCTGCAGGAACTGCCAGGTGCCTGTGACGTTTTTGGTGCCATAGATGGTAAAACGTGCTTAATGCAAATCAGTTTTATTTATTTAAACTCTCTGGCCTAGATTTACTAATTTTCTTTCATCTACACAAGAAAACTGGTGGTGAAATGAAAAGGAATTTCTGATGACTGATATTACAGCGGAACGGCCGCCATACGACCACCCCGTGAATACTTCCACCCCGTTATTACGGTCCCTTTTTCGGCCGCACAAAGGGTCAATCATTTTCTATTTCAAAATCCCGTTAATACAACCACCCCATTAATACGAGCAACGATCACTTTTCTGAGTCCCAACCTTTATTTTTTTTTTATAAATTCACCCTGTTAATGCGACCACTCGTAAAACGAGATACAATTGGCAAATGTTAACAATTTGATTGAAAAATTTCGCAATACTACAATATTAAGTAATAAACTAGCAATTTCCTAGCCGATTAGAATTGTTCAATTTACATTGTTTTTATTTCAACGAGATTCGTACCGTGAGAAGACCTCAACCGGTCATTACAACCATCCCTTTAATACTACCAGATATCTATGAGCAATCAGTGATCGTATTATAACGAGATTATACGGTATCTTTTATCATCACACCCTCTCAACCACACCCTCCCGTTTAGTAATGAGCTGTAATGTTTGCACTATGTTACTTGATGTCACATTTCAGTTCGGGTATGTGTTACTCTAAAAGTACGAACTCATACAATTGCGCCATTACTTGTCTGACTAACTCACCAAAGGGGATGTACATCTCCACTCTAAGGCAGTTCCAGTTATTCTGACTAATTGGATGAAAACGAACAAACTTTGCAGAGAATGGCACTCGAAGGCTTTGTTGGTCGATTGTGTTGCTGTCTCCAACTCTAGTAAACACCTTTCAAACAAGACAAAACATGTCGATTGTTCACTCATGCTAGCAATAACAAATGGCAATTATCATGTTTCGATGCGGTTCAAGTCTTCTTTTTTTTACTTTTTTTTTCTTTTTTTTTCTTCTTCGGACTGAACATTATGAAAGTAATGTACTGTATTTTTTTCTTTTCGCGTTTGTCAAAAATCCTTACGTTTAATTAAAAAAATATTGAATCGTGTCAGTGTGAAAACATAAGCTTACCGTAATATTGCGTTACGCGTTAGTATTTCTTATTCACCGGTTGGCTCTTAGGAGCCTTTGATTTGTAGCTATTGTTGTTTGGCTTGTTCGCTTTCTATTGGATGAAAACTCGTCTTCAGGCCGCGATAGATCTTCACACTGGATGAGGATCATGTGTACATTCTCATAGCATGACTTAGTGTAGTGCAATGTTGCAGACGTGACAAAATCGGTTTACGTTCACAGTCTAGAAGTTGAATTGGTTTTTAATGACCCTAAAGCCCGACTTTTATACTCGCAGAGTTCTTGTTAAAATGCATTTCTTTATAAGGTTTGGCACCCTTCATGAATAAGATAGATAGATAGATAGATAGATAGATAGATAGATAGATAGATAGATAGATAGATAACTTAGTTTATACGGTAGGTAGATAATTTTATTTATACGGTACGGTAGGGATGGAGGCGTGGTTGGGAGGGGAGGGGCTAAGTGGTGAGAAATCCTTTTGGAATATATATATTTTTTTTTAAGTTGTGGTTTACGTGCAAAGTGTTCCTTTGTCTCGACTACATTTCTGCAAGCTGAGGTTGAAGCAAAAAAACGTATAATGGAACCTGTCTGTCAGTGAGACAATGCAGCAAACAGTCATTGTACCGGGAAGGTCAACGAGCGGGCCAAGTCACAGGATACTGAGCTTGGGTCGCCTGTGGCCAAGTGGTATAAGTTTGCGTGTACGTCCGAGGGTTAAAGATTATTGATATATAAACTGTAATTCGCTTCCAATCTTGCAATCCTGCACTTTATCTCCAAACTACTACTTCATTTTAACTTTTTATCCGTTTTAGTTGTATATTTGGCGGCATTTGGAGATATAACATGGAAATAATTAAACTACGCAAAATTTTGTTATTTTGGTGAGACAGTGTCCGGACTATGTTGCAAGTGGCCTATATAACACTCAATCGCGGTCAAACGTCCAAGGCGTTTTTCGTTTCATTTAGTGGGATTTTATTTGATATTAAATGGAAATATGGGCAAGGATGTATGAAAAAAAATAGTTGACGTTACTATCTTTTAATTTTTCTCAAAATGATGAGTTTTTTTCCGTTGAAAACTGACCAAAAATCTTTGCGCTTGATCAATGGCGCCGATAATTCTGCAGTTCACAGTTTTTAAACGCTTAGAACTTGTTTTAGTAAACTTTCAAAACGTTTGGTACATTGACAGTGTATTGGCAATAATATATTAAACTGTAAACTGCGAAAATGACAACCTTAACTTTTAAGTACTTTGCTTAACTTTTGCAAATTTCTCTCGTTTGACCGCGATAAGGCATAACACGCACTTTTGCAGTGCACTATCACGATGGGGAAGGAAGCAATCGGCGCGGATCACGATGTGCAGACTGTATTACGAGAAAGACTAACCTAAATCTACTATAAAAAGGACTATTACTAATGTTACCTGAGAAACTAATAAATATTTTGATGTGAAGACTTTTTATGTATGGGAAGCATTGGAACCGAGAAATGGTTTGTTTGACAAAAAGTTTACCTTTGAGACTTCTTAAACAGAGTTTAAGTTATAGGATAGAGCGGTGTACAATTGAGTATCGAAAGTAATTTCGCGATTGCTACCCTTCGTGATTGGCTACAAAATCTCGCGCCACTTTCTCAACCAATCAGAAATAAAACCAAAACCAATTGTGACTTGCTCGCACGCTTTTTTAAGCGCTTGGAACCGGCTACCAGTATTTGCTTCGAGTTCTGATTGGTTCATTAGATTGTCTGCGTCTGTTGAGATTGGTTCATTAGATTGTCTGTGTCTGTTATCATTGGTTCATTGGATTGTTTGTGTCTGTTGTGATTGGTTTATTGGATTGTCTGTGTCTGTTGTGATTGGTTCATTGGATTATCTGCGTCTGCTGTGATTGGTTCATTAGATTGTCTGTGTCTGTTGTGATTGGTTCATTGGATTGTCTGCATCTGTTGTGATTGGCCAGAGTGATTACTAAGGTTTAGAGTTTTCGACACTTAAAAGAAAACCGCACTGTGGTAATTGTTATATTGGTTTGCCTGTGCAACTGTGTGCTTGTAATCCATTGTGAACGATAATTAACCATTATTAGATCCCCATTATTAGATTATTAATAATAATAATAATAATAATAATAATAATTTTTATACAGAAAATCCACCATGGGAGTCAACCTGTCAATGAATATTTTAAATATAAGGAAATTTAATAATTTAAATTTCTTGTTTACAACAAAATAGTCTTACCTTTTCCGAGCCATCTGTATCTGTATAGGTAGTCCACGCACTTCCATCAGGAGAGTAGGATATCTTGAAGTCTATCACATACTTATTTCCAGTCGCGCTACCTTGGGTAGCAACACCACATATTTCAGTTGTTTCCTGCAACTCAATTCTGAGCCAATCCTGATTGCCATTGCTGTTTTGTGAACACCAGGCTTTGTTATTATTAAGTCGACCTTCTTTAGCCCTGCTTCCACTCTTTTCTGAAGAAGCGGTCATCTTATTATTATTAACGATACTGAATCGTCAACGCCAACAGCTTTGATGAAGCAAACTGGAGCTGCAATAAGTAGGAAAAACTGCGTAAATAGTAAGGATTAGCCCGGGGGGTGGACTTCCACATGAAAGGTACGGGGATGCTCCTCGTCTCGTTTAGGGGTGTAAACTACAGATTTTGATATCAGTTAGGGTCTTCAGGAAGGAGCGCTGGTATTTTGAACCATCAAGGTATCGTTTGGAGGTGTAAATTACAGATTTATTGGTATCATTTAGGGTTTTCAGGAAGGAACGTCGATATTTTGAACCATCAAGGTATCGTTTAGAGGTGTAAATTACAGATTTTGGCATCACTTGGGGTGTTCAGGAAGGAACGCCGATATTTTGAACCATCAAGGTATCGTTTAGAGGTGTAAATTACAGATTTATTGGTATCATTTAGGGTGTTCAGGAAGGAACGCCGATATTTTGAACCATCAAGGTATCGTTTAGAGGTGTAAATTACAGATTTTGGTATCACCTGGGGTGTTCAGGAAGGAACGCCGATATTTTGAACCATCAAGGTATCGTTTATAGGTGTAAATTACAGATTTTGGTATCACTTAGGGTGTTCAGGAAGGAGCGCCGATATTTTGAACCATCAAGGTATCGTTTAAAAGGTGTAAATTACAGATTTTGATACCACTCGCGATCGGGGTGTTCAGGAAGGAACGCCGATATTTTGAGCCATCAAGGTATCGTTTAGAGGTGTACATAACAGATTTTGGTATCACTTAAGGTGTTCTGGGCGGAGGGCCGATATTTCTAGCCATCAAGGTATCGTCAGCGAAAACTTATGCCCACCCCTTTATGAGTAGCAAGCCTTTAAATAAGCAACATAGGACATGATTGCGTCCAGGAACTTGCTTTAAACTCGTTGTATTAAGCCAACGCCTTTCTGAGTAGCATGCCTTTGAATAAACTACATAAGACATAATTATGCCCAAGAGTTTGCTTTAAGCTTCTTGTATTAAGCCAACGCCTTTCTGGGTAGCCTTTGAATAAGCTACATAGGACATGATTATGTCCAGGAGCTTGCTTTAAGCTTGTTGTATTAAGCCAACGCCTTTCTGAGTAGCATGCCTTTGAATAAACTACATAGGACATGACTATGTCCAGGAGCTTGCTCTAAGCTTGCTGTATTAAGCCAACGCCTTTCTGAGTAGCATGTCTTTGAATAAGTTACATAGGACATGATTATGTCCAGGAGCTTGCTTTAATAAGTTTAAAGCTGATGGAATGAGTGAGCGAGTAAGCAAGTGAGTGAGTGAGTTAGTCACCGTTACCGATAACCCGTTCATTACGCTTGCGCGTATTCGCGGGTTAAAAACGGATGGCAAACCTTACCTCGTTGCCGCACCCGGCACGAGTAGACAGCAGCAAACAATAAAACCCAAATTTGTTTCGCTTCTGCTAGCTTGCATTACACCAAATCCCAAGTATAGTGGGCTTAAAATTTTCTCGTAGTGCATGCGTGCGTATTCTCGTACCCAGATCAAACGCGATGCACAAAAGTAGATACGCAAACACGGAGGGAAACAAAAATTAAAACAGAGGGCAAACGTTAACTCGTTGCCGTACCGGCACGAGTAACACGAGAGACAAAATAAGGGCTGGGCTCAAAGATAAAACATAATGGTGATTTTCATTTGTAGACCGCCTGTCACGAAATCAAATTTAATTAACTGTCATCTACTTCCATCCTTGTAATCCTGTTTTCCCAAAACTACTGACTTGTTCTTTATTGCTCTTTAGAGTCCATTTTACTTGTATTACTTGTATTATTACTTGTGAATTGTCCCTATAATTCCTACGCAGCAAAATGAATTACTGCGCCTTTCAATAACATGCGGAATTTGAAATTAAAATCTCCACCAACGGTTGCGTTATTCGCTGCCGTCAATCATAGTTAATACGAACGCCAACGGACCATGTAAAAAGAAACAAACAAAATGGATCGAAATCTACCAATCATAATGCACGGACGTGACCTTTTGAACTCATTGAAGTGAAGATCTGTTTCCTGAGAGGTAAGCTAAGATGATTGACAGCAGTGTAAAACGCAACCGTTGGTGGAAATCTGAATTTCAAATTCCGCATGTTATTGAAAGGCGCAGTAAGAACAGCAAGTTAACAAATCTAGTTACTAAACGTTACCTGGAGGACTGCTTGATGGTGTCACAGAAGATTGGGTGGATAGAGACGGAGACGGAGAAGCTAGGGTTTAGATAAATAATGTTAAATAAAATCACTAAATTAATACAAATTTAGATACAATTAAAAAATATTCATTCTTATATGTCTGTCCGAAGCCAAATGTGTAATTTGTATCCAAAAATAATTCGCATAACTTTAAAGGAAGATTGCGGAAACAGAGAAACGCGTGAATTACTAGAATGTATGCTTCAAACCGAAGTACATTACATAGCAAATGAAACATTCCTTAGGGCTTCAAAGGAAATACAGAAGGGGCGGATAATCATTTAAAATATTTTTGATCAGTTGATAATTTCATTGCACAGAAGAAATTTGGCCCAGCCTTCAACACTTATAACAAAAACGTCTTAAAACTTAACGATTGAAAACTGCACATGAAGTAGGGAAATTGTGGTAGTTTCTTGGTGTTGCGGATGGTGTGATCACCAAATGACGTAAAACAAAAGATTCAAAAGACACTGAACAATACCCACACCACAACACAAAAGCTAACCAACAATGGCTTCCGCAACACCAAGAAACACCCGAAATTGTAAAAAATCAGTGTAAAATAAAGATATCAAGAAGGCGACATAAATGAGGGCAGGTTAACCACTCGCAAGTTCCCAGGCCTCTGCCGTTCCAGAGGACGTCCCGTTTGGAAGGAAGTGAGCTTTATTTATCCCGGAATAGAAACATCATTGTAACTACATCAGCAGTAATCACAATCAGAAATAGTGAACACAGAGACCAAACCATCGATCATCATTCTTAGAATCATTATCAACGTCATGACCGAAATAACCATCACCCACCATCATAGTCACGCGATCGTAGTCGTCATTTCGTAGCTTCAAGAGCATTACTGCGCCTTTCAATAACATGCGGAATTTGAAATTCAAATCTCCACCAACAGTTGCGTTATTCCCTGCCGTCAATCATAATTAATACGAAAGCCAGCGGACCATGTAAAAAAGAAACAAACAAAATGGATCGAAATCTACCAATCATAATGCACGGACGTGACCTTTTGACCTCATTGAAGTGAAGATCTGTTTCCTGAGGGGTACGCTAAGATGATTGACGGCAGTGTAAAACGCAACTGTTGGTGGAAATTTGAATTTCAAATTCCGCATGTTATTGAAAGGCGCAGTGAAGGTATAATGTTCAGATGACAGCTAAATAAATAAAAAAACAAGAAGCTGTACACATCTTGAACTCGTGGCGCCTGTAACTCATTGCAGCATTGATTCCTGAGTGTTTTGAGTGCTTTTACGGAGAAACATAAGCTTAAAATTATGTCTAATCAAACTGGCTCAAGGTAATGCAAATGCTCAAGGTAATGCAATATTGCGGGGTTGTTTTGGAAATTAAATGTAACGACTTTTGACGAATGCAAAAAAACAAACAAAAAACAGTAATTTTCAGTTCGAAAAAAAAAAAGAAAACAAAATCCGACTTGGGCTAGAATCGAACTCATGTCCTTCGACTCCCTCCGGCTGCATTGTACCATAATTTATCCACTACACTACCTAGGATTTAGCTAATTAGCAAAGTCAAATTCTGTTATTTCAACGTAGATATGCCTACATCTTTAGTGCGTTGATATGCGTACATCTTCAGCACGTAAATCTTTCATGCGTACATCTTTAGTGATGGATCGAGCGAGCGAGCGAGCGAGCGAGTGAATTAGTGAATTTGTCGTCGTCTCCGATAACCAGTTCATTACGCTACGTGTATTCACGGGTTAAAAAGTAAGACTACACTACATTGACTACATTCAGTAGCCACACTTAAAATCGATCGCTAAGCAAACAGCAAGTTATATAAAACACAAAACTTGCCGGAACAAAAATCCCACAGGAATAAGCGACGAACACAATATAAAACTGTCCTATCCATCCATGAACGTCTTGCATGCATTGTCTTGAAAACTTGCAATTGTATGCTGTAGTTCTTTCTTCCTTCTCAATTCAACACACAGGTACATTTAGCGGTATGTATTTCATGGCTGAAAGCCATATAGTCGTCGACATAAAATAAAATATGTGTGCATAAGTTTGCATGTGCTAATGTGACACGAAAAAAAAAAAAAGAAAACTCAGAGCCGAATTTACAACTAAATAAGAGAATTGCTAAAATTAAAAAAATAGCCCGGTCTTCAATCTTAATTTTTGTGTTTCCGACCTATCACCTCAGTTAAGTTTAGCACGGGCTTTCTGTATTGAGAGCGACGCTGTTAGGCTCAGCCTATCTATATATATTAAAAGAGAGTAACCACCCCGGAGGACGTGGTAAATAAGGTATGTATGCATGTAGCTTTCAGTCACAGAGTTTTAATATAAGAATTTCAGTTAACCGAGTTTCACATGGTTGGTCAATTAGAGGAGCTGGTCGCTTATGAAGATTGTGACAACATGAGCACTCATGTCCAATATACCCGAACTGAGTCGGGTCGTCAATAAGCAAAGACGATCCGACTCAGCGGAAGTCAGGTCGCGAAATCATCAACCTATTACTACCGGAAGTAAAAATCAATCTCGTGGATGGGAGGGTAAAAAATATCGGCGAATTGACTCGATCCGACTCGACCCGTCTAAGTAAAAGTCGACCCGACTCACCGGAAGTTATTTCGCGAGAGACTTAAAAATACGGCGAGAGTGTATGTGGGAGGGTGGAAAATATCGGCGGATCGACTCGATCCGACACGGATCGAGACGACCCGTCAAAGTGAAAGTCGATCCGACTCAACGAAAGTCATTTCGCGAGACACTTAGAAAAAAACTAAGAAGAAAGTACACAGGCATGTGTAGCTCGTTCTAGGCGTAACGCACTGTATAGTTCGTTTTAAGCGTAAGCCAACTATTCACGCGCTAACTTCACATGTACTCGTTCTATTAATTAAAGCGTAAGGCCAAGTGCTACTCACGCGCTAACTGACGCCAACAAACCAAACAAGCAAAGTACACATGCATGTATAGCTCGTTCTAAGCGTAACGCACTGTATAGTTCGTTTTAAGCGTATGCCAACTATTCACGCGCTAACTTCACATGCACTCGTTCTATTAATTAAAGCGTAAGGCTAAGTGCTACTCACGCGCTACTTTGTGACGCCAACAAACCAAACAAGCAAAGTACATATGCATGTATACCTCGTTCTAAGCGTAACGCACTGTATAGTTCGTTTTAATCGTACAAGCCAACTATTCACGCGCTAACTTCACATGCACTCGTTCTAAGCGTCAGGCCAAGTGCTATTCACGGGCTAACTCAGTGACGCCAACAAACCAAACGGGCAAAGTACACATGCATGTATAGCTCGTTCTAAGCGTAAGGCGACTATCCACGCTCTAACTGACGCCAACAAAGTAAACAAGAAAAATACACAAGTATAACTTGTTCTAAGCGTGAGGCGACTATCCACGCGCTAACCGACGCCAACAAACGAAACAAAAGAAGTAAACATGCATGTATGCCTTGTTCTAAGCGTAAGACGATTATTTACGCGCTAACTACCATTTCAATTTGCGATCGTCGGCTACTGAATGTAGTGACCAAGAAGAAATGTGGTGTAGTCTTACTTTTTAGACATAATTTTAAGGTTATGTTTGTCCAGAAAAGCAATCAAAACGTAAACGTTGTAAGCTCATGGACTAGAAAAGCAATCTGCACACTTCAAATGGATTACGGAACAGCGACACGCGATACATCATGAATGTACGTTAAGGCACTCACATTTGAAATAACTTACACGTGAAATGTACCGTGGTAGAGTGGTTAGAGCGATTAATCGGGGGATCCAATGATCCCGGGTTCCAATCCTAATGGGAGCATTTTTTTTTTGCTTTTTTTTTTGTGAAATACTGTTTTTTTCTTTGAGTTTCAAGTTGTTCAGTTTCCCCCAAAATTATTAAATCTTGTTTATATTCGAAGTGCCCCCAAAAGCTGACCATAAAACGTTTTAGGCACGAATATAGGCTAATTCGAACCTTTGGTTTGTACTATTACTGAACACTCTTTTGTTAACTGTTGTATTCATCTCATTATTACTTGCAATAAATACATTTTGTTTCACGAATTTATCGAAACCACTCTATGTACAAGACTGAACTGTTAGTGGCCCAAAACCCACTTAATAGCCCCTGGACATGCAGTCATTAACTCATGATATCAATACTAATGTGTAACATCCTTTATTTGTACAAGACTCGTAAAATACAACACAATTGATATTCATTTTTTGGTTAATTATTAAAAAACTTTCCACTGTAACAACTTTATGCCTAGTTTATTATGACAAAATAAAAACATTATAGGAACATCAAGATTTAAAATTAAACAGTGACTTCAATTATAGTCAATTTCATATTATAAAATGCACTACAGACAATCTCTGGTGCCAATAAGGCAGTTACTGTAATAACCTCCCCTTAAGTAAAATTGCTGTTTCATGTAACCAAACACTTGGTTCACTTCTTAACTTTTTTAAATTCATAACCTATTGCCCCATGGGTCATAAAACAGGCAAACATTGAAATACAAACAGCTGTAACTGACCTGAAAAAACAAAGATTCCAAATGTTATTTGGGGCATTTTTACAAAATTCCACTAAAACTTGTGCTTTTACTTATAGTTATGCGCCAAACAATTTGACCATCATACATCCCCTTATATTTGACACGAAAAGCCGTTGTATGGCATTTGAACATATAAAAAGTGACCATTATAAAACAATACACAAGAATAAATGCAAAATTTCGAATTTTCTTTACTCAAATCTGGCACTAGGGTAGGACATTTCAACACTTTCTTGTCCTTTCTGCCAGGGGAATTTGAACGATCCCATCTTCAAAGCTAAAGTTCAAATACCTAGACTCTTTTGACAAGGGGGTGGGGTAGGATGTGGAAGTTTCCAATTCATTGACCATTAGTAAAAACTAAGAGAAATGTCATTAATCACAGTTAAGCTGACAATTCCACAAAGCATAGCGAAAAACAATATGTAACTGCTTAACATTACAAGGTTCTACATGAAGCAGTACCAAAAAAATCATTTACATTAATTATTTACCACATCTTCATTGTGATTGTCTAGCACATACAGCACCACAAACAGAAAACGCCAACGGTTCATATGCTTTGTTATGGGAATAAACTTGGACAGGTACGAAAACAATAATTTGTTTGCAGACTTCAGTGTTAACGGGCTGAAAAAAAAATTAACAAAAAAATTTTACAACCAACACAACAAATTTTAATAATAGCAGTTGCTGTAGATGACTGCGTCACACCAAACAATCAGCGGTTCCTCAATGAGTGTAAACACCAAAACGAGTCAAGTTCATTGAACATTTCCTAGAAAGGCATAGTGCTATGGTGAAACAACTGCCTTCATTTGGTAATAACTCACGGACAATCACCACTTAAGTCACTTAACAGATTACCTTTCCTTCAGCAGGAAAAAAAATACATACAAGCAATATTTATGTATCCACAGCTCAACTCTCTGTACATGTAGTCCATGTAGCTTGTTGTATGTTCAAGAACCTTTTGACCTGATAGTCTTGCTCTCATGTAAAGACTGTAAAGCACATCAACATACTGCGAATTTGTTTATGGCTTAACTTAATTTTCAAATGTCAAAGAGACTTACCTTTTAATCTTAAGTTAATTTTTCGTCAAAGAAAGGTGAAAAGGTTATTGTCCAAACGATCCTCTGAACGCAGGAAAAGCCAGGAAAAGCAGAATATTTTTTCTCCTCGACTCACTCTGAACGCGTCAGCTGTATCTTGGACCGGCGGAAAGCGCGGGAAAATGGTTATCTCGGCTCCAGGCACCTATCGTCCGGGCCTCATCCGGGCGCTCGGGCGGCCATTTTGGTTTGATCGGATAAAAAATGTTGGTGACAAGATGCGAGGATCAGTGAGCTTATAAAGAAGGTAAAAGCGGATCTTTTGGGAATCGTTACATTTTTTTATTCATCTCATCATTACATAGATTGGTATCTGCTTTAAAAAAATACTGTGGGACAAACATGAAGGACAAAAAAATCGTCTCTGACGACGAGCCAAGCAGTCGTGTAAGTCTTATAAAATAAATATATAGCTTATATAATCTTAAGCTTAAGTTAAGACGTAAGCTTATTATGAATGGAACCCGTGGGCTTTTGTCTGTATTCCTGTGAGGAATATGATCGGCTCAAGACAATAATGGCAACTCGAAAGAAAAAAAAATGGAAATTTAATAGGTGAGTATTTTAAATATTAAACTTTTTTAAGTGTCAGTGTGTAAAGTTTAATAATTTTTGCTCAAGTTGAAGTTAATTTAAGCTTATAATATTAAAGCAACATATGCTTCTTCACTTCACTTCACTTAACTTCAACATCTGAAAGCTTTGCTTTCCTCAACATATTTATATCTGTTGTGTCCTTTATGCTTAGTGGGTAACTGCTGTTATTTCTGACATTATTATGAAAAAAACTTTGCTTGATATTAACAAACCATCTAAACAACCTCATCCCCAGGGTATCTCTTCTTCTCATTCCCTGGAGCAAGCGAGATTGAGAGAGACCCTGGTCTGCAGGGTTGTCAAAAGTAGCCGGCTGCCGGCGAAAATCACCACCTTCTTTGTTATCTCAGCCAGCTACTCACCTGGGCTGTTCTTTAGAAGAGATGGGTTTTCCCCAACCTCGGCCGCCTACTCCAACAACACAGTCGGCTACTTCGAAACTTTATGACAACCCTGGGTCTGGCCTGGTCACATGTCTCTTGGCTCTGCTGACACTGTGTGTGAATTGGTTGTTGTCCAGAAACTGCACATTCAAACAATTCAAAAAAGGGGAATGAACATTGTGCAAGGATAAAATTGTTGCCGTTCAATAATTTTTAATAAGTGTATACTGTATAATGAAACAGTGAAATGCAAAAAGTCAAACAGGTTATCTTGCATAGACATTTAAACAACTGGAACTGGTGAATATTAAACAAAACAACATGTCTCACCCACAAAGAATAAAACCTATCAGTTTCTCCTCTACCTTGTTTCCTGTTATAAAAGTGTGCAGTTGATCTGCATTTCCACAATTTGGTCCATGTCAACCACTTCTTTCTTGCTTTGCCTTTGTCTGAGAACAGACAATTCACTGTATTGTGCCTCTTGAATGAAGCTTGAAGATCGCCTGCTAAATACTTTGTAGTGATAATTCATCCCAGTTTAAACAATGCCAGAAATCAAAAGCATTTTCTGCTGAGCACAAGCTTAGCAGCGTCAAGTAATTAAAATTAAAGTTGGGCTGAATTCTGTAGCAAGTTCAAAATTAACTTTACTGAGGCAAATCTTCAAGTGCCAGGACAGTTCCCCAACCGTAAATTTACAGTTCCTAAAGAAACTTGCAGACTCAAAACTAATCAATTTGGATAATTGGCTTCACATTTGTTGTGAATCGACAAATATTTTTGGATTTGTTTTGATTCACAATGCTCAGCTAGGCGGACAAAATTCACACTTTGCTGCCCCTCCCGCAAATCAATTTAATTTGTAATCTCCCAGATTTTAGGAGGCATGTGAGTAGACCAGACCAGGGTCTCTGACTCTCTCTCTCTCTCTCTGTTACTCCAGGGTGCAGTTGACCTCCAAACAAAACAAAATGGCTTTAAAACTGGTCTTATTTTTAATTTTTGAGAAGGTGGATTGATGATTTGAATAATAGTATCTGTATAGTGTTACAGTGTATAGTGTGTTTTGCTACACATTACCATGTAATTAACAGACTATAATTTGAAATCTTATTTCTTTTAATCTCATACATAATTCACTTGGATTAAAAACTTTCTACAGTGTTTAATAGCTACTATGTTGGGTCTATTGTTTCAATTTCAGTTTATTCAGCATAGCTATGATCACTAATCCTGATACTGGAGTGATCAGCAGTGTTCCAACTGGCCACCTGCATTATAGAACTTTTTTACTCCTAGTTTTGGACGATTTTTGCTAATTTTTGTTCAAAATGTTTCTGTTTTCTTGACCTTCCATCCTGCTTGACATCCTGACCTTGCTGCTTAATAATGTAAAATCCACTCTGTTTTTTCAGATCTTAACATCACAGTTCATTACAGGCTTGCAGTGCTGATGAACACATGGATTTAATGTCACTGGTATTTCTTTACTCAGTACAGCCGATCACAAATTGAGTGAACAACCACGCTACTTAATATTGGGTATTACCCTTTGTTTTACCAGGCCACGGCCTTGTGAGATTCCCACAGAAAAAAATGAAATGATGCATTTAAGTAATGATCCACATAACAAGGATAGTGCTGAACAGCAATGCATGATGGAATGTCAACTTTTTTCATTGTTACAACTTGTGATCTCATTGGCTTAGACTCAAAAACCGCTAAAAAGTTTAGGTTCATGGTGCATTAAGTCTAACTTTTTTTATGGTTTCAAGTATTTTGAGACCCAATCGCACAACATGCAATTTTTCAAAGATATTGTATTTGGGGAACTTCATCAAAAAGAAATTAGTAGCTATTGTCTTCGGCTATTCTGATTGGTTAAGCACGAACATTTCCTAAGATGTATTTGACGCAAATGGATTTTCTGTATTTTTATAATGAAATATAATTACTGGAAATACGTGTCTCGCAGAACCTCGCAAAGCTCGGGAGAGGGGGCACTGCAAAATGTTAACGACTGTAGATGGAATAGGCCTTTTTTATTTTTTTCTCGCTCAGATGTGCCTCATTTTATCGTACAACGAATAATATCATTAACCCTTGTCGAATTTGCACTAACCATAAGGAATTAGACCAATTTCACCTGAAAAAAGCAGAGTTCTGGCCCTCCAGTGCTTTGACTTTACATTCAGAGCACAATTTAATTCAAAGCCATTTCAAAGCAGTTTAGCCATGAGACTGCGCAACTGCAATACTTCTGAGTGCCAACAACCTGAACGAAAATACCGTTATTTACGCATGCCTGGTTCGCTAGTTATCTATTGTGAGCTCACTATGGCATTACATCGCCTCTGTAGCGTGTGTGTAAGCTAACGTGTATAAGGCCCGTCCGGTGATTGAAAGACATCATTAAGTCCGGAAATCCTTAAGTCTCTAGCACCTCTCAAAGAAACGAGTCGTGTTTCTTGTCCTTCCTTGTGTCTGAAGCGCCATTTAGTGCTTGACGTAAAAAACGGACCTTGGTGGGCAAGACGAGCCAGCGGAAAAGTCTGGAATCACTTCGGATCAGAAAAGGGGCAGCATTGAGAGTTCCCATCCCGTGCCGTGGTTGAAATGCTCTGTGGTCTAGTGGTTTGGATCCGGGATTTGCGCTCGGACGGCTCTGGGTTTGATTCGCGCTCAGCATCCTTTTTTTTTTTTCGAACTGGACATTATGAAAGTGATTTACGTTTTTGGGGGTTCATCAAAAACCCTTATGTTTAATTGTAAAAAAATATTGAACCGTGTCAGTGTGAAAACAGAAGCTTACCGCAATGTTGCGTTACAATAGGAGCCTTTGATTTATTTTTTTGCATACGGTGTTTCTCGAAAACGACGGAAAAAACAACAGAAAAAATTCTGAACAATGTTTTGCAACTTATTACTAGTTCACATGCCAAAAATGGACAAATCTGAGCGAGACAAAATAAAAAAAAGGCCTAAATGTCACATAGGTCTGTTATGCTCTCGGCCCTTCAATTCTTATGTAACACATTACTTAAAAGCCAAGTGAATGCACCCTTGATGGCACACAAGTTCAGATCAAATGCTACGAGCAAAATGGACTTAGGTATAGAAGTCAGTGAGCAATTTTTCGATTCACAATCAAATACTTCAGTTTTTTCTGCTTGGAAATAAGTACAATTAAATGAAAACAATGCATCAAAAGTACCATTAAAGCCTTCAACTCCGTTGGACCCAGCTCCTTCAGTACGATTTTGGCTGCCATCTTGGATCATATAACTGACCTTGTGGATTGTGGGCTCATGTTATTCGTTCCTTGTGGTTTTTGCTTCGTTTTCAGAAACAACATGGCGGATCGTGATTAAGTAATGCTTCACATAAGAACTATAGTAAACTTCATTGTTCTGCAGCATTGGCTCTTTCCCACACATAGAATAGAGGAGGAGCTGATGGTTCATAATTATATTTCATTATAAAAATACAGAAAATCCATTTGCGTCAAATCAATTTTAGCAAATGTTCGTGCTTAACCAATCAGAATAGCAGAAGACAAAAGATACTAATTTTGCTTCTTTGATGAAGTTCCCCAAATACAATATCTTTTAAAAATTGTATGTTGTGTGATTGGGTCTCAAAATACTTAAAACCTTAAAAAAATTAGACTTAATGTACCTTGAACCTTAACTTTTTAGCAGTTTTTGAGTCTAAGCCAATGAGATCACTAGTTGTAACAAGTGATTCGCCAAGTACACACATATAATACTCGAAATGCTAATAACTACCGACCATATTTCTGTAGTACAAACATTAACAGTTCACAGTCCTCTATTTAGGACCTAAACTATGGAACTCCCTTCCCCATAATGTAACGCAACTGACAAATTACTCTAGTTTCAAGACTTCATTAATACCTTATCGAGAGAGCTGTAAATTAAACCTGCCTGACCATGATATGGCAGCTTACACTAAATCCTAATTAAGTATGAGGAGCCCAATTTTTTACAAGCTTTTTAGCTTCCATTGGGCTTCCTCGCCACCCTACCTATCAATGTTAAGTCATTTAATATTACATTTAATTTTGAACTATTTTTGTAGCTCTTCCTGTCCTGTAAATTTGCAATTTTTGTAATATTTTTTTCTTCTTTTGTAATATTTATCCTGTGGTAAAATGTAAATAAAATAAATGAATAAATAAATAAAATTGAGAAAAGTTGACATTCCATCGTGCATTGCCGTTCAGCACTATCCTTATGCGGATCATTACTTAACTTTGACCCCCTTAAGTTCCTGCAGGACCCCTATTTATCAGGCAGGAGGGCCCTGGGACCCCCCAAGGCAAATTCCTGGTAAGAACACTGGGGTATTAGAGATATTCCTTACAGTAAATGTAATTTAGAACCAATTTTTTGGACTGCATAAGTTCTGTCCACTCTCTAAAGGGTCTTCATACAATTACATCTGTATTGTGTAAGTCATTATATTCATAATTATATAATTTGTTAAAAAGAAATGCAGGATTCTGTTACCAAACTAAATATTCTGCCCTTAAAGTGATTTCTATGGTTTCATTTTATTTTGGTTTGTTTTAAGTGTAGAATTTACACAATAAAATTGCAAAATACATTATTCTACTTGGATCATTGGTGTTCACTACTCAGTTTGGCAGCAAATAATCTGGGGATTGGTGTCTGGGTTAAAGGATCACTGAGGACTGCCTATCTGCCCAGAATTTCATATTGCAGATATGGCTTCAACTTAATTTTAACCTCCTGTTAATTCATTCAAATTATTCTTGTAACTGGTAATAATTCCACACCTTTTGTTGGTATCACACTGTTTGTAATTTATTGGACCACTGCAAATTCTCTTACATAGTGTTCCTGGCAGAATCTACTGGTGTGATTTTTTTTGCTCAAAACTACAAATATTTTGCCATATGAATGCCTTGCTTTTATCTCTAGTATAACAAAGTAAATGTAAACCAGCTTTTTGTTTGAGGCTGAACATCCAACATAATGTCCTGTTGTTGGACTTGCAAGGTTAGGTCTGATAGTTTTAACCAGGCGTAACTAATCATTGATCAATGACATCAATGAGTATTCAATGGGTAATCAATTATTTGATTACTCAATGAGTTATCAATGATTAATCGAACCCAAAAAATTTTGTGGGTCATTGATTACTCATTGATGTCATTGATTACTCATTTTAAACCAACAGAGACCTTCCAGTACACCCATTTCTCTTCCTGCCACCCACCAGAGGTCAGAAAAGGGCTCAGAAAAGGTGAAGCCCTGAGACCATTAAGAACAAATTCCTCAGTGAAATCATTCAGCGAGAATATCAACAACTTCAAAGCACGCATCCGTGCTAGAGGCTACACTCACAATCTCATTGAGAAAATAATTTCCGAGGTAAAATTCATGAATGGAAGTCATCTTTGCAGCAAAAGGAGAACATGCGAAAAAGAATTCTGCCTTTCATAACAATGTACCACCTGGCTTTGCCTAATCTTAAAAACATCTTAATGAGCAAATGGCATTTAATTCAGAACCAACCATTGCTAAGAGAAATATACAGAGAGCCTCCCCTTATCTCATACAAAAAAGGAAAATCCTTGGGGATTTACTTGTTAGCGCAAAACTCTAAAGGTCACGTTCCATGTTATCACGAGCTTATGAGTTGTGTCTGCCCTGTCAACACCTCTTTTCATGCAAATCAATGACTAATCAATGACCAAACATTTTGTGGGTCATTGATTACATGTAGTCATTGAGTATTGGCAATACTTAATGAGTAATCAATTGATTACTCATTGATTACCCATTGATTACTCATTGATTACATTGATGTCATTGATTAGTTAAGCCTGGTTTTAAAAATGAAAATTGTGTTAAATGTCCAACAAGAAAAGACCAGTTGTAATTACCACTAGCGGAAACTGTGGAAAATTACTGATCTTATAAGCCTTGACAACTTTTCTTTAAAATGTTCTCAGGTATTTACAAAATGCTTTCGCCTTTTATTTTAGGAGTGTTTTATTGAATTATTTTTGATAGATTAATTTCTGGATTTCAAAGCTTTCATAAAAAAAAAATACCCACATGCACACAGGATTTCGATAGAAGGTACAACTTTCAAGGCCTTAGGATCAACAACTGGCTTTTCAAGGATTCCTAGTACCAGTAATACACATGCATGTACCTAATTTTCTTAAAAAATAATAACAACAAGATAATGTTAAAAAGTACTGTGTAGATTAAACAAAATGCCAAGATGCTCTACCTGAAGCTGGATCAAATTCAGTTGTATTGGTTTCAGTATGGGGAAAAACTTAAAAACCCAGAGAGAAAATTCCCTAGCAAGACTAAACCAACAGACAACAACATATAAACATATTGCTGAATTTCTATTAACATTCTTGTAGTGTTTTGCCATTTTCAGCAATACTTACACATGCAAACAAAGGGTAAATTGAAATATAACACATTTGTTGATCACTTGCTGTAATTTTGTTTTGCATTGCTGTAAGATGCTGAATATAAGCACGAGCACCAAGGGTGATCCTGGTTTTCCTGGTTTCTCTGTACTAGGAAAGTGCGGAAAAGCCAGGAAAGCAAGGTCACTGTTTCACACTTTTTAAATATACTTGAATTGTATTCATATTATTTATTTATAGTGTCCACAATTAGCTTTTAGCTAAATACCTTGACACTTTAATAAAGTTTATGTATGTATGTATGTATGTATGTTTTGTTTTGATAAACAAAATCCGCACTTTCCGCCAAAGCCAGGAGTGATGCCACTTGTTATTACACTTGCTTTGACTGGCTGACTGTGTACTGTGAGTGAATGACTCATTTCAGTCTGTCAGTCTAAATTCATAATGAAAATTGTTAAATTTCCAAAAAGTCTGTGGGCTGAGTCAGCCTCAGTTATAAATTTTTCTACAATTTTATAAAAGTTTATAAACTGACCTATTTATTTTATAAAATTTTATAAAGTGACCATGTTTGCAAGATTTATTTTATAAAATTTAATAATGTGACCATGTTTGAAAAATTTATTTTATACCATGTTTGTAAGATTTATTTTATAAAATCTTATAAAATTTTATAAAGTGACCATGTTTGTAAAATTTATTTTATAAACTTTTACAGAATTTTATAACAAATTATCAAATTTCACAACATTTTATAAATAGAATTTTATAAAACAGCTCACTAGGGTCTTGGGAGGAGGGTTGTCTCGAGTACCTAGGACAACTTTTCTTCATATAAATGGGGCCTTCCATTGCTGTGTGCCCTACTGTTGCCACTCAACAAAGTTTTTGATTAATTTTTGACATCTTTTTGACAACTTTCTGATGGCTTTTGTCAAAAATCAATAAAAAACTTTGTAGACTGGCACAGTAAGGTGCGCAGAGCACTGTAATACAAAAAGCATTCATTTTTCTTTTTTTCAACATATCACTGAAATAGACACACGGAAGATGATAACCAAGATTTATCGACCTTTTCCTTGAAAATAAAAATCATTTTCTTTTAGAATCTTCACATTTCTCCATGACAGAAAATGATTGTCATCAACTGTTTTTTTTTTTTTGGCAGCCTATTTAAAACATTAAAGGATGTTTGACAGCTGAAACTACAAGTCAAATAAAAAAAACAAACAAACAAATAAATGCCTCTCCTCTGCCTTGATTTTAATGTTACTGAATTCGATAGCATATAAGCACCAACATGCATGATTGATTGCTGCTGTAGAATATGATGATTTCAAAAGCTTTTTTATGTTTCCATTTCATACACGTGCTCCTGATTGAAACACAGGGGCTCCCCGTACAAACATTGATGTATTGAAGAAACAATTTAATGTAACTTGTACAAAGAGGAAACCGGTCATAATTAAAGTATTTGTGGACATACCTGTTTCACAAAGTACCATTGCAATAAAATGCAGCAACAACGAAATACGGGGGGTGACAACTCTAAGAAGGCCTGTTTCGGGAGAAAAGCAAAATTCTTCCGGGAATCTGAAGATTTTGCCGCGAATCGGGAGACTCGAAAAATTTTCGGGGAAAAAAGCATGAGATAATGTTGTTAAAATTAAGGGAAGTTTGAAATTTTTGCGAGAATGTCTCCGAAAAAGTCGGGAAGATATTCCACATTTTCGGGACAACTTTCAGTTCCACACAGTATTACTCAAACAGCGTTTGTTAGATAGCCCCTCCACGGACAACGAGACCAAAATAAACTCCATTTCACCACAAACTAATAAAAACTCCGAAGGTCACATCTAACGAAAAATACTCGCAAATACTGTTCATTGAGGAAAGACATTCAGCCACAAACTCTCGTACAATATGTAGACCAATGACACAATAACCAACAACTCGTGTTCGCCAAATCCTGAAAATGGACGCATGCACATGAAAATTCCTCCTTTCCTTTTTGTAATGGCTTCCGATGAGTCGGGTCGACTTTTACTTAGACGGGTCGTCTCCATCCGTTTCGGATCGAGTCGATCCGCCGATATTTTCCTCCCTCCCTCTTACACTCTCGCTGTATTTTTACTAAGTCTCTCGCGAAATGACTTCCGGTGAGTCGGGTCGGCTTTTACTTAGACGGTTCGTCTCCATCCGTGTCGGATCGAGTCGATCCGCCGATATTTTCCACCCTCTCTCTTACACTCTCGCCGTTTTTTACTAAGTCTCTCGCGAAATGACTTCCGGTGAGTCGGGTCGACTTTTACTTAGCCGGGTCGTCTCCATCCGTGTCGGATCGAGTCGATCCGCCGATATTTTCCACCCCCCCCCCCCCTTACACTCTCGTCGTATTTTTACTAAGTCTCTCGCGAAATGACTTCCGGTGAGTCGGGTCGACTTTCACTTAGACGGTTCGTCTCCATCCGTGTCGGATCGAGTCGATCCGCCGATATTTTCCACCCTCCCTCTTACACTCTCGCCGTATTTTTACTAAGTCTCTCGCGAAATGACTTCCGGTGAGTCGGGTCGACAACAGCCTTAGTCGATCCGATTCAGTTCGGGTGTATTGTATATAAGTCTCTCGCGAAATGACTTCCGGTGAGTCGGGTCGACAACAGCATTAGTCGATCCGATTCAGTTCGGGTGTATTGGACAACCTCAACATGAGCTTCAACATCATCCTGAGTCTAGATTATAACTTACCTACGGAAGTTGTACAGTAACGCCATGTGACGTCACAATGATCTTTAAATTTGACGAGCTGATACAAGTAAAATGAGCCGCAGTTTGTTACGTTTATCCGTATCTCAAATCGGCATAGATGGGCTGGCGCTCGTACACATGCTATTTTGCTAACCACACCGTCGCTTGGAACTGGATGGTGTTCTTTGAGGTAATATTTCTCACGGCACCGCAGCGTCGTGCAGCAGGGGGAGTAACAGCTTGTAGAGCGTTACCCGCATTACCAGTCACTTTGTACCAATGTTGCCACTCAGAATCAATTTCAGAATCTGTTAGGTCACACTTATCCGTGTCGGCTTGGTAAGTGACGGAACGATCCCCAGCGCTCAGTTCTTTGATGTTGCTATCTTCACAAGGATTCCCTAACAGTAACAAACAAGGTCAGACACGTTTAAACAAATGAAACAAATTCTAGTCAAAACACTGCAACAGTTTTAATTTCGCATTGTACTCGCTGCTAACAGTTAAAAGATGTTTATTTTTCGTTCAGCATGTACAACTCCAGAGATAAAACTTGTTGAGGCTAATCCTCAACAATCTTTTTTCTTTTAAAGTCCGTTACATTCTATATTATTCTTGTGAAATCCTGGCATGCTTCGAGCGCGCATTGTTTTGGTGTGTTGTGAAAACGTTTCCGAAGACCACCTGCTCTTATTTCATTTTCATATTAATTTATATTCATAAACAGTAAACTATACAATTATCATATTCATAATTTCACTGGTATAATAGAACTCCGATTGACCCAGCTCCCATCTGGCCTTGTAGCTCAGTGGTAGAGGGTTTGCACCGGACTCGAAAAGGTCAAAAGGTTGGAATTGCGTCGAGACGTAATATTTTCAGGTTCTAATATGCAACTCGTTTAGTTAGTATGCTGTAAAATAAGAGGAGGTTGCAGAAAACTCCACTTAATCTTAACTTGCTTTACGCAACCGAGCCCTGTTTAACAGTTACCTTGAGAGTCACCTTGAGCGTTTGTTTCACAGCGTTGTCCAGTGAATTCTGAAGGACAAATGCAACTGTAACCACCGGATCCTGATGAACACGTACCGCCATTTTGACATGGATTGTTCCAACATGGGTCTGCGGAAGGATCAATATACTAATTACGTAGTGATTGCAATAAAATCTAAAATAAACAACAATATCTGAAATAACTGAGTCTACTTATATCAACTATTATCTATTTTTGTAAAATTATTAAGTTAGTTTTGATACTCCTTCTTATTTTCCTTTAAACCTTTATTTACATAAGATGAAATGGCTGGACACTAATTATATAATTTGAAAACTTTGTGGTTAATTTAAACTTCAGGCTCTAATACCAATCTATATTTCATAAGTGCTGTAGTGTTATTGTTGTATACGTAGTGTGTTGTTATATCTGCGATGCGTAAGGTACTTGACATACTGCGGATATGTGGCGAGTGACCATTGCTTACAGATGGATTATTGATCTATTGTTATGATTGAAATAAATTTAACTGAATTGAATTATGATTTTCGAAAATCATAATTCAATAACTTTGTGACAGCCATTTAACCCTATTCAGACTGGAGGGTTGGGGGGTGGGGTAGTTCGAACTCCCCTCTAGTAAAATTGCGATAACTCTAGCCTGTTCCAGGCTCCGAGATGGTGGGGAACGCGCGTATTAAAAAAAAGAGAAAAAATCACGGGAGAACTGGGAGAGGGAGGTCCGCCGACCACCTCTCCCCAGTTCCCCCGCGATTTTTTTCTTTTTTTTTTTACTTCGCGCGTTCCCCACTATCTCGGAGCCTGGAACAGGCTACGATAACTCTTACACCGAAATAGCTATGAGCTGAAATTTTCTGATTTTTTCTTAGAATGTATCAAGAGACATTTTGGTATCCATAACATGTCAGTGTGATTAACCATGTTGCCATGGCAACCGGTTTTTGACACAGGTTTTCAAAATATTAAAATATGGTGAATTTTTTATTTTCATCGCCAGAAATCAGGGACATTGGAGCAGCGAATTTTCGTGCGTCTTACACTGCGATGTCGCTTCATTGGTACAACCGCTGTTCCACCCTACGGGCTCAAATTCGTTTGGTGCGGCTTCGGTGCGACAAAAATGGTTGTGTCAAATAAAGCGTATTCAGGCCATATAGAAACCACTGACCGAAATAATTCTCTCGCAGTGTGAAAACAACAAGATTTTAGCTTTTGAATGAGGGATTTGCAGCAAAATTTGGAGCATTCTCTGCCCAAATATCGCAGTTCGAAGACAGCGAACTTCAAGTTTTTAGCGTGTGGACTGTTGGTGGAAATGATTTTTACAGCTCTGAACGATTTTTAAAAGCAAAAAGCAGGCGAAGGAACCATCGTAGAAAGTGAGAATGCGATGATCGTCAGTTCAGTCGGTGCTTCTTCTCAGACGATTGCGGCAAGTTGGCTACCCCCATCACTTTACGAACTATGGTGCCTCGAAATCCCGTTTTGAGTGAAAAATCGGCATTAATGGCTTCTAAAATAGAGAGCATTGTATGAGCGAAGCTTCGGAAATACGTTTTGTTGAAAAGCAGGGCCAGTAACAATTGTGGGGAAAATCAAACTTTCAAAAACACTTGAAAAGATGTTCATAAATTTACCCGGAATGCGGCAAATATTCCAGGTAAGCTAAAAGCCAGCCAATTTGATTTTGTTTTATTTCTGCCATATAAAGCCTTCTAGTGTTTGGCGGCCATATTGCCACTGAAACTCGCGCACGCGCGGTGAACATGTCCGCTATTTCTGGCGATGAAGATCTTGTTCTTTGACTTATAGTGCATTTTCTTGTTAGAATAGTTTTTTCTTGGGACTAGTTCTTGAAAAACATCAAAATTTTTAACATCAAATATTTGGGGGGAGGGGTAGGTAAATTTTTGCTCTCTTTTACTTATAGAAAAACATTTTGTACTATTTATTAAATAACGCTTCTAAGTTCATTGTTTGGATAGACATTAGTTTGATACGTGTTTTATACATTCTGATCCTTTTCTCTTTTATATATATTTTTTAAATTTTAATTTAAACAAAAAAAAAAAGAAAAATCCAAGATGGCGCATCCAAGATGGCGTATCCAAGATGGCGGACAATAATTTCAAAATTAGTTTTATCGCTTTTTATTGCTTTATCTCGCTTTACAGTGTGTCCTTGTTTGTATATATTATGTTTTAATATTAAAGAGATAATTTTGCAGTTATATTTGATATTTTAAGTATCTGGATGGAAAAATATCAAAGAAACGTCGGAAAAAAAAAAAAATTACGCCATTGTGTCGTCATAATTGGGTGTGGCATGTCAAAACTGGGTGTGAGGTTTCCTTGTATGGAGGTGACCATTGTGTGAAAATTTCAGGGTCCTAGCCTTACTGGTTCCAGAGATATAGAGAGGGGGTCTGAGGAGCCCCCTCCCCCCCGCCCCCCAATCACAAATTGCCTAAAAAAGCCCAGTCTGAATAGGGTTAACTTTCCTAATATATACTTTAATTCGGTTATTTGCACAAGTCATTTAATGCGTAACATTCGATGCTTGGCGAGAATTCGAACTTTATAACATTGAACAAAAATAATGGCTTATCTTAGCGTAAGTGAGAGGTCAAATGAATGAAAGGCCAATTTCACAAGTGAAACATACATTCATACATACATTCTTTTTTAATGTGGATATACTCTTGGCTTTAAAGCTAGTTTACAGGTATTCCACCTAATAACTAGTTTAAACCTAACAATTAAACAACACTAATATAACAATACATCAGATAAAACCACTAATTAAATACTAATTAAAACTATTATTACAATATTACCGCCGCAGTCAAAATGCTAATTAAAACTAATATTAAAAATTTACTTATCTCCGAAATTTAACGATTTAATTCTGTTTACAATTTCATCGGTGCGCACTTTTGTTCTAATGTCATTTGATAGTTCATTCCATTTCTTAGCTGCAAAATATCTCCATGATTTCAGTCCGTATTTAGTTGTGTTAACTTTATCTGAGAAAATACTTCTGATCAAGAAAGAAAACGTCCAGAATCATAACAGTATATTCAAAACTTGCAAGCTTTTCCATTTCCAAAATCAGCTACTTGCCCATACCCAAGTTCTATATTGTGTTACATTTATTGGAGGCCACAACGCGATACTAGAGCCCATCCAAAGTTGCGCTGTGTAATAATTCCTCGTAGTATTACTACTACTCAAAAGTAGTAAAAGTTCCGCATGACACAGTTTTTTTATTTGCTTGATCGAATCCTTATGGTGTTTACGTAAGATACCAAATAAAGAAATTCGATATGGAGGGATACAACACCGCGCAAGAAAAGAAAGTGGGGTTAGTCGTGTTGTGACGTCAATAAAGGCTTGACAGTTTCGGGGGGTTTCTCGGTTCCTGAGTATGTTTTGGTGTGTCTCGAGGACGAATCATGGTTCTAAGGTGTGTTGTTCAACACGTACAATATGTACAACATGCACGACATACACAGCAGAACAAAGTCAGGAAATTGGTAAGCTAATAAAACAAAATGTAAACAATGCCGTCGGCAAAGATTACTAGCCTATACGTGCAATCCTTACCATATCGGCAATAGTAATTATAGCCATTATTAAAGAGGATACACTGCTGGCCATCAGGACAAGAACCATCAATACACGGACTCGGGTCTGAAACGTATGAAATCAAATCAAAATCAAAGTAAAAACCTGGTGGAAAGCTTGGTAAGCCTGTTAAGCCCGTGTTAAACCTGGCTAACCAGACTGGTTACCCTGTTTCAAATTCACGCAAAACGCCTGATGAGGCTGGTTTTCCTAGGCTTCCCTGGTAAGCTGGTTGGAAATTATCTCCTGAAAAGCCTGCTAAACCTTGTTTTCCTGGGCTTTCTTGGAAATCCTGGTTGGAAAATATGTCCTGAAAAGCCTAGCGACCCCGGTTTGTATCAAAATGGTACCCAGAAAGCCAGGTTTAAGACTGGTTTTCGCAGGCTTTCCTGCTAAGCCTGGTTTGTACAAAGAAAGAGGTATCAGAAAAGCTGAGTTCTGGGTTCCTATAAGCCAACACGTGAATACGAAACATAAACCTTCGAACCCTCCCCTTCTCCTAGGAGTTTTGCTCCACTAACCCACCCACCCATTACGTCCATCTTCCCACCATCCCCCCTTCTTCTAGAAGTTTTGCTCCACTAACCCACCCACCCCATTGCGTCCATCTTCTCAACATTCGCTCCGTCCAATGCTGTCCCCATGGGTAAGACAGGTGACCATTTCATATAGTGGGTTTCAACGTTTTGAAAATTTGCGTATTCTCCCCCTATGCTGCGTTGTGACGTCATGTTTCTAATGCTGACCACCTTGGGGACTTGGTGAACGTGGTCATAACTAGAGTTGGTGATCACTTTATGAGAGCCTTGAATCATTCAGAATTACAGTCGAGTTCCGCCCTACGGAAAACCGCTCGGACACCCGGATGTGGGTTGCGTTTGTTGTTTGTTCTCGTCCTTTCTCCGAGCGTTTTTCTCCGGCTACTACGGTTTTTCTCCCTCCACAAAAACCAACATTTCCAAATTCCAATTTGACCCGGAAACGGTGGAAGCAAGAGCCACCTCGTGGATTCCACTGAAATTCCTATTAATTTTTTTTATTTATTTTTATTTATTTAATACGGACACCCCATTATTACGAAACCCTTCACATTTTCTCGAAAATCTGCCCGCTTAATGCAGACACACGTGTTAATACGGACAGCACGGAAAGGTTTTCGTCCAGAAGAAAATTACAATCTCATGCAAAGTTAACCTTTTTGATACGGACAATGTGTCTAATTCTAAGCGTTAAATTTTCTGAAATGCGTTACCTTAGAGAGCTAATCAATTTGATCGAAGGAAGCACTACAAACTTTTGTCTAATCATAATTATTTTGTCTTTAGGCTAGTTACATTTGATAAGTTGCTGTAGATTTTCTATAAAGTAATCGTATAATATAAAAAAAAATTATGTCATTAATGTTAACGGACACTTTCCGTGGTCCTTTTGGTGTCTGCACTTTTTACTGTACCTCTGAAAATCTTCTTTGGGGAAGTAGCCCTATTCCGGACGTAAAGCTATTCTAGACTAGACACCCCAAATCACTACCCTATCCTATTCTGGACGTAAAGCTATTCTAGACTAGACACCCCAAATCACTACCCTATCCTATTCTGGACATAAAGCTATTCTAGACTAGACACCCCAAATCACTACCCTATCCTATTCTGGACATAAAGCTATTCTAGACGAGACACCCCAAATCACTACCCTATCCTATTCTGGACGTAAAGCTATTCTAGACTAGACACCCCAAATCACTACCCTATTTTATTCTAGTCGTAAAGCTATTCTAGACTAGACACCCCAAATCACTACCCTATCCTATTCTGAACGTAAAGCTATTCTAGACTAGATACCCCAAATCACTATCCTATCCTATTCTGGACGTAAAGCTATTCTAGACTAGACACCCCAAATCACTACCCTATCCTATTCTGGACGTAAAGCTATTCTAGACTAGACACCCCAAATCGCTACCCTATCCTAAAAATAAATATGTATCCTGCGCAGCGTTAATTGTAGTTACGTGAAAAAGTGTTAAGTTTAACGCTGTAAAAAGTGTTAAAAATGAAACTAGACGTTTCGGTAATGCTGCCTTCATCAGTAGTAAAAATGTGTTCGTTGCTAGCGTGTGCGAAAATTCAAAAAATTCAAATTCACGCGTGCCGAAGACAAGCACCGATTGGTTTTTACTATGGACATAAAATCGTTGTACACGATCATTCCAAATGACGAAGGTCTGGTAGCTCTGAAATATTTTCTAGACAAGAGAGAAATCAAAGAACCCCCAACGGACACTCTTGTTCGAATGGCTGAATTGGTGCTCACCCTAAACTCTTTCGAGTTTAACGGAGACTACTACAAACAAGTTGGTGGTGTAGCAATGGGAAGTAGATTAGGGCCAAATTACGCATGTCTCTTTGTTGGCTACGTCGAGGAGAAGATGCTAGCAGAGTACCCTGACGTAAAACCAGAACTTTACAAGCGGTTCGTGGATGATGTGGCAGGCGCAACCTCGTGCAGTGAACATGAATTAGAGCAGTTTCTCGAGTTTGCCTCTAACTACCATCCCAAGATTGACTACACGTGGTCTATCTCAGCCGATAAACTCCCGTTCCTGGACATCTATATGATTCTCCGTGACAACCGCATATCAACATCTGTTTACTACAAAGACACTGATAGTCATTCTTATCTTGACTTCAGCTCGTCGCATCCATCAAAGTGTAAATAATCCATTCCATATAGTCAGATTCTACGGCTGCGAAAGATCTGCAGTGACGACGATGATTTTCACAATAAAGCAACAACCATGGAGACATATTTTGCGTCACGTGGCTATCCTCATGACCTCATAACAAGAGCACGCGTCGGAGCGGAAGCAAATCAAAGAGACAATCTACTTGACATCACTCCCGGAAATGACACTGCCGTCGACCGCACACCTCTGGTCATCACATACCACCCCCAAAACGTCGACGTTTGTAACATCCTTCTGCGAAACTATTCCATCTTACGCGATGACAACACCACGAGTGCTATTTTCAACAAGCCGCCGCTAAAAGCTTTCCGACGTGCAAAGAATCTGAAAGATTTGCTCGTCCATAGCAGTTTGCCATCAGATCTCCAACGTCAGGCGGGTACCTTTCCATGCAACCGACGTGACTGCCGAACCTGTCCTTTCATCAATCCCAGTGACAGTATTAGAACTACAAATGGACACATCAAGATCTCGGGACATTATACGTGCATCACAAGCCAATTGGTCTACTGCATTTCATGCCGTAAATGCCCTGCAATTGTCTACATTGGAGAGACGGGCCGTCGTCTTGGAGACCGCTTCCGTGAACACCGATTGGATGTGATCAAAAAGAAAGTTGCGCTGCCAGTGCCTGAACATTTTACGAGACCAAACCACAACCTCAGCGACATGATGGTAGCGGTGATTAAAGCGAATCTAGGTGACCAGATCAGGAGAAGACGCGAAGAAATGCGGTTCATTTTCAATTACAAGACTTTGGCGCCCAATGGCTTGAACCAAGACTTTGGCTTTTCATAATTAACTCGTATGCTAGCCTTGCGCGCGCTTGTCTTCGGCACGCGTGAATTTGAATTTTTTAAATTTTCGCACACGCTACCAACGAACACATTTTTACTACTGATGAAGGCAGCATTGCCGAAACGTCTAGTTTCATTTTGAACACTTTTTACAGCGTTAAACTTAACACTTTTTCACGTAACCCCAAATCACTACCCTATCTTATTCTGGACGAAAAAAAAATTCTAGACTAGACACCCCAAATCACTACCCTATCCTTGCCATTTTCAAGAAACCACTGATCAGTGTCCACCCCCGGAGGACGTGGTAAATATATTATGTATTTTTTTTTTTTTAATTCAACACATTGATACACTGCCCAAATATGGTCAAAAAGTTATCGATATACGTTATGTCTACATGACGTATAACCAGCGATGGCGGTAAATTTCGCATTTTGTAGGAAAGTGAAAATGACTGCTGCCTGCAATTTCGTGTTTTGGGGCGAAAAAGTGCGTGAACTATTAGTTAAGAAAGGGAAAAGAAAGAAAAAAAGAGAAGAAAAGAAAGGAGAAAAAATACTGTTCACATGATTGGACAAAAAAAGGCGCGAAATTTTCGCGTTGTCGCGGTCGTAGTGTTTCTTGGCGTATCTAAATGAAAACTGGTTCAAAGTTTAACCGCTCGACAAGGAGTGAATGAAAGAGCACAATTTTCGTAAAATTCCTTTGGTAATCACCTCTGAAATATGATATAGACTTGATGCTTCCTCAGAAAAGTTTCTGATCTCGTCATTACGGCTGTAGGAGCTAAAAAAACGAGCAAGTTTGTAAACAACATTGATCGACTCAGCTCGTACTTCGATGTTTGAAAATGTGGTGCTGATGAAGGGACTAAAAAGCCAAATCAACTACAGGTACGATGTTTTACCAGTTTCTTGTATCCTTTAGCTGTGAATTTTTGTAAGACATACTGTCCACGCTGCAGTTCTTTCCGACTTTTCGCCGCTATGTTTAGGTCATGTTAGGTACGTAGCCGTGTGTTTGTTCAATTTGTTTTGATTCTGAATCAGTGAACTTTTTAAGATACGAAACACTTGTAACTAAGACATTCTATGCCATTTTACTGTGTTTTCTATTGTGTTTTCTATTTACTGTGTTTTCGACATTCTATGCAATTTTACTGTTTTAATTATTGTAGTCTCTACTCTGTCCCGTTCTTTGAGTAGACGAAAGCTCTTCGTAGAAACTCTCAACTGATTGTGTACGCTAAATTAATTTTCGCGATTAATTTTAGCTTGGCAAAAGTTTCGGCATTCGCTGCCAGTTGTTTAAGAAATGGCGCGAGGTAAAATATTGTTGTAAGCCTTTTTATTTAATGAAAGGTTGTATATCTCAATGATCGTTTTTTCTAAAAACTGTGATTTGTTTATTATCAATGTGTTGAATTATAAAACAGTTATAGTGTTCAAGCTTGCGCAATATTGACAAAAGCGCCACTTTCATTCATGAACTGTGCGATGTTGCAAGTTTCGCGCGGTAAAACATATGTAAGCTTTTTTAAAAATAAAAGGCTTTTCGGCGATATTTTTTCTTCAAACTGTGCTTTGTTATCAATGTGTTGAATTATAAAACTATTATAGCGCTCAAGCTTGCGTGATATCGCCTAATTTTAAGTATTAGGCTCAAGGTTGGTCAATTAAAGGAGCTAGTCGCTTATGAAAATGGCCACAACAATGATCATGGGCTTCAACATCATCCTGAGTCTTGATAATATCTTACCTATGGAATTTGTACAGTAACGCCATGTCGGGTCACATGTATCTCTTAATTTGAGGAGCTGATACAAGTAAAATGAGCCGCAGTTTGTTACGTTTATCCATATTAAATTTCGGCACAGATTGGATGGTGTTTGTACACATGCTTTTTTGCTAACCACACCGTCGCCTCGAACTGGATGATTTTCTATAAGGTAGATAATTCTCTCTGCGCCGCAGCGTCGTACACCAGGAGCGTAAGTTCGTAGAGCGTTACCCGCATTGCCAGTCACTTTGTACCAATGTTGCCACTCAGAATTAATTTCAGAATCTGTTAAGTCACACTTATCTGTGTCGGCTAGGTAAGTGACGGAACGATCCCCAGCGCTCAATTCTTTAATGTTGCCATCTTCACAAGGATTCCCTAACAGTAACAAACAAGGTCAGCCACGTTAAAAACGTCTTGCTCAGTTTGTGTAATCCCCTTCAAAACAAAGGGGTTCATAGTGCAAAACTGAACAGAACCACCATTAGACAATTAATTTCACCACAGGCAATTTTCAACTTTGCATCTGCAGACTCTACAATATCAGAAGTTAGAGCTTTCATTTAATTGGTCACACTTTAGGGTTTCTTCCACGTACAGCCGGGGGACTTAAACGTTAGAACCACCTTGTACAGCATAATAAACAGTACGACAGGAAACTACTACTCAGAAGTTTTCATTTCAATGGTTGCACTTTAGGACTTCATCCACAGACTCAAAAGTTAGAACCACTTTGTACAGCACAATAAACAGCACCAAAGGAAAGTATTGCTCAATAGCTTTTATTATAATGGTGACAGTTTAGGACTTTATTCACAGACTCAAACACCGAAGTGAACAGTTTTAAAAACGGCAATTTGAAAACGGAGCTTTTTAAAAAGGATGACGTGACGAGGCACCGATGCGCTTACTTTTTAACCCTCGGACGTACAAGGGGGGGGGGGGGGGGGGGGGGTTGGGGGTTGCCACCCTCTTATGGTTTTTCTGCGATATTTTCAAGACCATTTAAGATAAGCACGTTTTGATAAAGTTTGGCGACAACCGGTTACAATGGTAACGAGATATGGCGTCATAGGTAACATGAGGTCAACCCATTTTTTAATAAAAATGCGTGTTTTTCGCCTTTTTCCAGTGAAAAATTATATAAAATGATACCAAAAGCATCAAAATGTTTACTTGTATGATAGTTTACAACTCTAGCAAACAATATTTGCAATTTCCGCATTTTCCCGATAAATTTGAATTTTTGGTTGCAACAACCCCCACCCCTCTTGTACCACGCGCGGTGGGGGTATAAGTTTGCGTGTACGTCCGAGGGTTAAGACGGGAGGCAAAAATGGAAATCCTACGAAGAGCTTCAAAATAGGGCTCGCCCCTTCAATACAAGGCTCGCCCCATTTCTTCAGCGGAATTATTACATCGCTAAAGACACGCTGAAGATTCAAGGAAAAAGTCAACTGTTCTGAACAAATAATCTTTAAACCTTTTAGCAAAAGTTTTTTTTTTACAAACGAAACAACCCAGTAATTTATGATATAGAAAGCCCATTGCAAGTAAGAGTGAAAACCCAAAGGCTTCTCAGGAAAATTGGTGTAGAGACTGTGAATTGGAAGAAGGAGAAATTAATTGGGAAAAAGCTTTTCAAAATAGTTATAGCGTCAATTTTTGAAACTGTGCAACATATCCACTGTAGCAAAAATAGGTTTGTCATGCCATCTTTGTGTTCTATTTGTTAGCCGTAATAAATAAATAAGTAAATAAATAAATAAATAAATAAATAAAAAATGAAATAAAACAAAAAACGGAAAGAAACCTCTCGAAACTTCTTCGTCTCAAACGAAAACGGATAAAATACGATACGCTACGATACGAAAACGACTAAAATACGATACGCTACATATGGGTTTTCAAATAAAAATGAAAAAAACGTTATGTGAAAAATATTTAGAAAATTAGAGAACTTTATTTGCGTCCACTAGTTTGGTTTACCACTTTGGTAACACCAACATGGCGGACGAACTTGCATTATTTATTTATTTATTTTTTAAATTGACCTCTGGTTTGTATCCATGTTTTAGAAAAGTCTACAAACTGAGTGGAAAATAGTTGTTTTTGTTTCGTACATGGAGACGCTCAGCTGCTCCCCCAAAACAAAACAAACAACAAACAACCTTTATTTACCTTTGGCAGTGTTTATAGCACAAGTGCTATAGTGGGGCCGAGCATTCAAATTGAACATAACATTTTTAAAAATCCCAACGTACTGGCAGAAGGCATACCAGTTGGTTACTTTACAAGCGCGGTCGAGGAGTTGAACTCGGGTCAGTTAAAACCCAATCGATTTTAAATGTTGTATTTCCAAAGCAATGTAATGTATTGACATGAAACTTGACACGACGATTAATATTGCTGATATGAAGAACCTGTTAAAAGGAGGGCAGTGTAGGATAAGCTGTTCAGTAGACATAAGAATTTGGATTGATGACGTCAGGTAAAAATGAAGAATATAACTCGCCCTCGACATATTAACAATTAAAAATTAAAATCGTTTCGCGGAAAAACGTGTGTTAATCTAGAATTTTAATTGACAGAATTAAGTGTACTGAGGTTCGAAGCACGTTGCAAGTATTCAGTAAAATAATTCATACCCTCTTAAAAGTAAATATATGAAAATATCATGTATGGTATAACTTCGGTAAACAGTATCGTTAAGGTAGAAAGTCTTTTAAAATTGTTAATAATTATTTAGCTATAAGTGTTGAGAAGAAAAAAGTCAAAGGGAAAGATAACGAGCTTAGATATCTTGGTCTTGAAAAAAGAAGATAACAAAATAGCGTTCAAGTACGGATCAATACCTTTAACACTCCAAGCGGAAAAAGGGCTCAGCAAAGCCAAGGCAAACTGTTGAGAAGTTACATAATAAAATGTGAGTAGATTTACAGGGAATTTCTAAGGACATTTGAAAGAATTACCTGAAAGGCGATCATATTTGTTTTAGTTCATTTTAACACGTCATGTTGAAACGAAATCAGTTAACGTTTTAATATTTAACATTATTCTTATTCTTAAGATGTCCCTTGGTGGTTAATAATTGATTGCTAAAAATCTCTCACTGCAACAACGATATTAGCAATTATTTGATTTCTTTTACCGAACAACAACAACTTTATTTCTACCCATACAAACAAAAGAAAGAAATTTACATGGAAGAATTATTCCATTTCTTACTTGTAAAAGTCTGTATTTAAGACCGATTATATTCTGAGTACATAATTACGTTTTCATCTTTTTCTAAATTAGGTAGTAGGTAGTATTTTTTTTATTTTGCGTATCCAATGTAACAATACGAAAACACGGTCTTTGTAAACACGGCTTAAAATTCCAAACATTATGATTTTGTTTGTATAAACAGTGAACTAGAACTCTTTCTGAAAATAATGCTAATTGTCTTTTATACAGGCAATGTGTTAGAATTTTCTCTTAATAATGAAATATTGTCCATTGGCGGGGTTTCACACCGCTTATAAGGGACACATGAATATATTAATGCAGAGTATAACAACTTTCCAGACCTTTTAGGAGATTCATAGCAAATCATAATACGTATATTTATTTACTAGACACTTTTTCAGTTTTAACACAAAAGTTGCTGTATATCAGTGAAATTGCATCAGCACGATAAAAATACGCTTCCAAGGGAGAATGAAAATTCGCAGCTTTCTTTGCAAACATTGAAAAATAAACAATGCCACGAGAAATCACTGCTCAATAGCCACCCTGGGAGCACGAATCTAATGCCCAAGAGCATCGAAAATCAAAATTCCAGAAAGATCCTAAATTTCATTTTGTGAAATATTAACTGACAATTAAATTGCACCATGCAAACGTACTTCCCAAGAGGTTTCATTTGAATGGTCACACCATAGGATTTCATCAACAGACTCAAAAGTTAGAACAAATGGTACCATGCAAAAGTACTACTGAAGAGGTTTCATTTGAATTGTCACACCATAGGATTTCGTCGACAGACTAAAAAGTTAAAACTGAACTACAGGTCTCCATAATTTAGTCTGGGAATGCATTTAAAGGCGAGTTTTGCGTTTCAAAACTGAACGGAAGAGTTTAAACGAGAAGCTAAGTTTCAGTGTTTAAATTCATTTTTTGTGGTGATTCATCCAGATATATAATTATGTTTTGCTTCCTTGGTACTCGGACTTTATTAACTTTTCACCCCAAGAGGTGCCAATGTTTAAATAAAAAGAAAATTGTGATGTTTATAAGTTGAAAACAAATGCACCCAGTTCAAAATAAACAGCAACAAAAGTAAGAATGGTTCAATGCTTATATATGTTCCTTCTTTATGCGTTTGTCCGAAGACTCAAAAACTTAGAATCAACCTGTTATAGTATAATGGACAGTACCAAAAGCGTTCATTTGAATGGTCACAATTTATTAGCATTTCATCCACCGACTCAAACGATAGAAATATCTTGCATATCACAATAATCTGAATAATTAAACAGCACCACATGAAAATACTGGTCAGTAACTTTATTTCGAACGGTCACATTTTAAGATTTCATCCACAGACTCGTACGATACATCAACTTTGTCCAGCGTAATGAACAGTACCACAGAAAAGTACTGCTAAATAGCTTTCATTTGAATGATCAAACTTTTGTATGTTAATTCACTGATCAAACCTGTTTATCTATGCATGAATAATGAACTGTTTTCTTGTTATTCCAGTATCTTAAAGTGTCCCCTTGAATGAAAATAACCCAAATCTTGCACCTGACGTGCATGCCCTGATAGAGAATGCCTTACCCAGAATGCTTTACCGAGGTGTTTTCAAAGACCAAAGGTAGAATGTTTATTTTAATGTTCGAATTATATTAACCCTGATGTTTTATAATGGAGTGCATGGTCATGGATGTAAAAAGAGAGTAACTACTGGCAAAGGAGATGGGCTTGGTATCTGGCACTGCCAACAATGTCGTCCAGCTGTATCCATGGGATTAGATACTTTTAACAGTAACGAATGAGCCCAAGAGAACCAGCACTCCCTTATTTTTATTGGGAGCCCTTTCCTCTTAAGCATGTCTGGATACAAGAGTATCCCCCTCAAAATACTTTACTCTATTTTACTCCTATGTACAACTTGCAAGATTACTTAATTTCAGACCAAAAGGATGTTCAAAATTCCTGATGTCCGAATAAGTTGAACAATCATGGTCCTTTAGGCCACATATTCCTATGTCACGTATAACGGAAAGTACCTACCAATCACAAAGTAGGGCCTGTAGCGCGCTCTTTGACATCATTGACGATTTTGTGTATATTCTAATTCTTCAACCCATACTTCATTTTAGCTATAGCAATGTAAACGGGGAAAATGTCATGGACAAAGGCAATGACGGTGTACTGAGGGTCAGGTGGCCATCCGACAGCTATGTCCCTGTGTGGATTTGGTCTACATTTTGAAAATGGCGCCCTGACCGTGAACCCAACTAAGCTTAGTAGCATGGTAATAAACGAAATGAGGGTGGTAACTTGGGTAAAAATCGAAAATTTGAATCAGTCAAATATCATTTACGTATGCGTGGGCGGTGGCGTTTCTCAACCACTGGAGGTGAATGGGAAACATGGTTCTCCAAATGGGTATATCCGCTGAATGTATGCACTTAAAGGTGGCTCAGAAAATGTATTGAACATACAAACTGAGGCAGTAATTACTACAGGTAAGAACCCAGATAGGGTAGTTAGTTTTCTTTTTATGAATTTGTCACGGGTTTACAATACGCCCAAGAGATTAATTTAATGCAAAAAAAAAACAAACAACCAAATAAAACAGCAGAGGAAAGGAACATAACTCTCTTTTTATTTGCCACACTACCACTTTGACTGATATACTTTGATGGGCATTCTGATTGACATACTGATTGCCATAATTACTGCCATACTGATTGACATATTGACTTACATCGTGATTGACATCTTGATTGACAAACTGATTGACATACTGATTGACATTCTGATAGACATACTGATTGCCATAATAACTGCCATACTGATTGACATATTGACTTACACACTGATTGACATACTAATTGACAAACTGATTGACATAGTGATTGACATGCTGATTGACATCCTGATTGTCATATTGACTGACATACTACAGAGCCTGTGATATCTCCAGGTCAGTATAGCTTCATATCCGTAATTTGGTATAGTGCTGTATATACAAAGGTAGATATACTGGAAGCAGATACCGATACAACGTAGATTTTTAATCGTTTGTACATGTATACTATATTTCGGCTGGCTAAACCAGCCTTCTTCAGCAATTATGAGGGCGATTGACATTGGTATACGTGATTATATAGAGAAATACATGTAGCTTGCATAATGACGGAAAAACGTAAAACCTGATGACATAGATTGAAAGTTCTAAAATGAAATAAATAAAATGAAACAATACAAAAGGAACCTAGCTATCTAGATATTTGTTGACAGTGAAAAGATTCTAACTACAGCAAGGAGAGTAGTCAAACAGGTACATGTACCTTGGAATACCCTGGTGTCTGTCGGGAAATTCACTGGAAATGATATACAATTTTTCTCTGGTGTCATGGACGTTTTTAAACTGTTCTCATGCATGCGGGAAATGAAGCTTTGATGTCGAAGTGCGAATTTCCAAGTGACAGTAAGTGCACGCCGTATTCTCTATTTTTTCCTCTGACTTCTTCATTGCACCGTCACTAGCCTGTTCCAGATGTTTCAGATAGTGAGGCTTGGGAGCAGCTAAAAACTGGCTACAAATTTTCTTCACGCCATGCCTTCACGCCTTCCCCGCTATCTGAACGCATGGAACAGGCTAATCGTCGACGCTCCAACTATCCGCAATTTTTACCAGCAAACGTTTTGTCTAAGTTGGTGTTTAATTGATGAACATCGAAAAAGTATTTGTTAATCGATTATTTATTGAAAGGTCATTTATTGAAAGGTCAAGGTTTATTTATTGAAAGGTCATTGTTGCTGCTCTGTGTTGTTGTTGCACCAAAGGTGAATTAAACAAATGAATATGGTTTTGAATTATTTACAGGGCTCCACTTAAACCAGATCCAGCTAATAAATGACAACCCTGTCTAAAAATTCATTCTTAATTAAACAAACAGGTTTCAAATGTATATGCAACTGAAAATGACTATGTTACAAAATATGTCCTTTGGCTTTTTTATAAGGACCCATAAAACATATTTCAATCAAAGGATACCTAGAAGTAGTGGTTTAGTTTTGTTAACAGTTACTATATTTCTAACATAGAGGGCAAAATTA